>QEOT01123790.1:54208-89200 GCA_003123785.1 Pterocarya stenoptera
CCGCCGTTCTTCTCTCCCCTCCACCTCTTCTTCTGGGCTACCCCCCAGAGACCTCAAAACCCTCCCCCACTTCACATTAAAGCGGCACGCCAGGAAGAACGGCGCCGCTGAAGATGAAGAATGCGTGGTCTGCCTCGACTCCTTCAGGGACGGCCAGTGCTGCAGGAAGCTCGCGGCTTGCGGTCACCTGTTCCACAAGCGGTGTGTGGACTCGTGGCTCATCAAGGTCGCCGCCTGTCCGATGTGCCGGGCACGTGTTCAATCAAATGCGGGAACGAAGGGTTCCATGGTGGGTTTGGAGGAGGATGAGGATAGGAAGCTTTGGGGGGATTTGGTAGGCTTCTAATTATTGTAAGTTCTTGTAACTCCGAAATTTTGTACTGCATTAATTTTTGTTCCCTCTTTCTGTTTTCTGTTAATGTATAGCGTCAGATAATTTGCTCGCATGTGTTAAAAGAATAATTCCACGTTGCGATAAGGAATTGGGCATCGTTATAAGGAAAGAACAATTATATTTTGTAGTACTGTGAGATAAGTTAGGTCCAATTTCTTTACAGTATCAAAATCTGCCACATAACGAATGGAACTCATACTACTTATCCCGACGAGAACAAGAAAAAAATTTTGGTCCGCATGGGAGGAATGGTATTGAAGAATAATTACACATTACCTGTGGATAAAGTCTTGAATATGTATATAAAGAATGAACATTTCTCTCTTCTCTTGTAGAATCGGTTTTATAAGATGAATTAGACCTATGAATTTCTTCGGTATTTCTATCCTGACTTATATTTGCTTCTGCTCTCTTGTTTTTCCTATGATGGGTTTTGTTTGGTTGCCGAGCAACGTAAATTGAGATTATAAAGTTACATTCTTGTTGCAATTTATCAGTTCAGATGTAAAACTATGTCCAAATCCGTTTGTCCCAGCTAATTGGCTTGCTGGATATAATTTAAAAGGATGAATGGGGGGAAAAGTAGGGGGCTAATACTGGTGAATCGCACTTCTTCAGGCCATATATTCCTGAAGTCATTGCTCTTATGGAAGTTGGAAAAAATATTGGGTTGTCTACACTGGAGCCTGTGTAAAACTCTATCGAGATGTAAGGGAAGCACGAGGAAAGAAATAGGTGAAAGCAAAGTGCTGTATTGGTTAGCAAATCGAGTTCCTTTCTTCAGCAAGTTACACCTTTTCTTTCTATGCCCTCGTTCATTCCAAGATTCATAGGGAGGGCCCGGAGTGCGAATGGTTCAATCTTTTTGCTTGTGTTTGACTGCGTTGCGCCCTGTTGTTTCAATCTTTTTATGATCTCTGTTCAAGTATTTTTATTTTATATTGCTGCACTTCAAGCTTTGTATAGTTCACTGTACATATTTCCTTTATTATCTCGTGGGGACCTTTTAACACTCTACCTAAAAGCCCCAAGCAAACATTATGAAAGAATACTGGCCTCGACAAAGTTAATATATGTCTTTCGTAGGGACCTGGTGCAAGTTTCTTGAGGGTTTATGAGAAAGGGATTGTTTTGAGTCTTCTTTACGTGTATCAGGTTCAATTAATTACGTATGATTAAAATATCTAGTTGCTACTACAATTCTCCCTTGCATAGAAACTCGAGGTGATGGTTTTTGGTGTGGATAATTTGCTAGAAAGTAGGAAATATAACTTCTTCTTTTTTATAATAGGAAATATAACTTGATAACTGGAGAAGTTTGCTGTTTGGATTATTTCGTACTCGCTTCTTTTCTACTGCATATTAAAATGTTTGACTTTACTCTGTATTTATAATTCCTTTTGGCATAAGAGTAATTGAAGGGCAGTCAACATAATCCACCCTTCGTGAGACTAGGCTGTGCTATTAAGCCTATTACATGGATCCTGCTTTAATGAGCTTTGTGCTTGATGAGTTAATCCTCTAAAAGAAACTTTGCAAAGCATTTTTCTATGGGAGGCTTGGGAGCATTGTCATTGTGCATTGCTTATGCACTGAAAGTAGTCTAGTCTGCCAAAAGTTGATGGGTAGTTGAGACTTTCTTTACGGATTTCTTCTAATTGCATGGGTAATCCGTAATCGTTTGTCTGCATATTTTATTGACTTTTTGGAGAATGGTCGAGAGAATGTTGTGATCCTAGATAGTTTAGGGCATGTATGGATACTTGAGAATTTTAGAATTTTGTGAATAGCAATAAAATGGTTTGAGTGAAAGACTTTTTATTAGGTTTTGAGAAATGAGATAAAAAACTGAATAAAAATATTATAAAATTAAAAATTATTTGAATATAATTTTTATTTTGAAATTCGTAAAAATTGCATTGATATTTGTGATAATGATTAAATGGAAATTTGAAGTTGAAAAATGTTTTGTCTAAGGCCTGTTTTGGTTAGCCAATATAGATGAAAAAATCTCATATGGAGTTGTACCGTACAGTAGTTTTGGCTATTCAAATACAATATTTTATCTCTTAACTTTTGAAAGCATCCACTTAAATAAACAGTATAAAACAGTGATAAATGATATGATTAGTGTGTGAACAATGCCAAAATTGACGTAATGAGTGGAATTAAGTGGTAATGAGTGGAAATGCCACCGGCTGTATAACGAAAGAAAATGAATCTGGAGGGGTTATTATTTTCTTAACATGTTGCATCAAAACCATTTTCGACCAAAGGAAAATTGTGCATGCTTTATGTTTTTTAATTTGTAATGTAAAAAAGCTAATCTGCAAAGTTGCTCCGACTCATGTCCTAAAATATTCTCTCTCTAAAACGAAAGAGAATCCCCCATGAGAAATGCTTTTAGACAGCCCTGCTGTTTATAGGAGTAAAACAGCCTTCCAATAAGCATCATACATGTAAGAAAGTGATGAATTAGCACAATACACAAGGATACAAGTGATTAAAACCGAAAGGTTAAACATTGAAGGAGGTTTCACCCCTACAGCTCTACTATTGTCCTACTTTGGTGAGATATTCGACTAGGTAAAATATTAACTTCAAATATCTGTCTATTTTCCAGTAGAAATTATCTAAAAATCGAGTATTTTTGCATAGAAAATTCTCGTTAGGCTCGATTGAAAAATGTAGTCTTTGTCAATTCAAATTTTTCAAAAAAAAAAAAAAGAGATTTCTCGTTTCTTCTTCTTTGGATGAACTGCCATTAGGTACTTGCTCCTTCAAAATTTTCTAAAAATGGAATTTGGATTTTGGCCTAGCATGTCCAATGGATCCATCTCCCTTAGAGAAAGAAATTGGTGGAAGAAGTTGTCTTCAGTGACCGTGAGATCGTCCGATTTGACAGAGAAGCTTGCTTGGTAAAACCCACTAAACATTCTTTGGCATATATGGGATTCAAATGCCATATTTTTTATGAGCTCTTTTTGCATAAATGACATTAGGTTCAATTGAGTTTGCAGCAGTGTCAAGATCCCACCCAATTGCTTTCATCATGTTGATCAACGGCTTAGAAAAATCATGAATGGCTTTGAAAGTAGCTTCTACTGCATATGTAAACAAATCAGGGGATAAATCTGCAGGCAAAAATCTATTTTTATTTGAGGAACCTTCTGATTCTTTTGTTGACAAGCCCCTCATCTTAAGATTATTCTCCAGTTTTGCTTGCAGTTGGTTTGCCTCATCAATCTGTTGTTGCAACCGAAGAACCTCAGAATCTTTATTCTGAATATCAGACTGAAATTTTTGAGCTCCGTCTGTGCTATGAAATGAGTGTCGGCTAAGATGGAGTGGAAGACGAAGAAAGTGGCACAGGAGGGTTGACTGAGACATTGTGATTGGGTGTTGCCAAATGCAAAACATGTAAAATAAAATGCTTACATGGAGCCTTGCTATTGGGAGGGTTGTTTATTGAAGAAGATCGGCCTTTAGGTTTTCTCATCCCCCATATATGGAGTAACAGCCTTCCCCATTTTCCTCTAATATCCCATTAGTGCATGTAAATTCATGGGGTTTTTTGTTTTTTAAATTCCTTTTCTTCTATGTTGGAAATGTTATGATCTACTGACTTTTGTTCATCCAAAATCTATACGCCCCACTTCACTAAACTCTACAATTGTAGATCTAAAAGAAGACACTAAAATCGTTGCCATCGGATTAGCATGTGAGGCTCTTGTACTACCTCCTAATTTCCCTTTGTAGATGTTGTTTAGAGGTGTAATTGGTTCGGTCCTGGGGGAGGTCACAGATCAAAAGTTTTGGTCTATCATTTTTGTCAAACTAGACCGTTAGCTATAGGTCTAGTTGGTCCATTCGGTCCATGAACATTTTTTCTCTCTTTTTTGAACAAAAAAATTAATTAAATTCATAAAATTAAAATTAAGTGATCTCTTTAATATTTTATATATGATTAATGAATATGAAATAATTTTATTGTATATATGGTCATTGGCGATCCATTAGATGAAAATTATATAATTAATTTATACAACTACTATATAAAAAAAATATTTTAGAATATATATACATTCGGTCGGTCTTGATCTGGTAAAAAAAAACTACATCTCAACTCCAACTGATAAGACTTTCGGTCCAATTCAGGCTGAATCATTCGATCCAATCGATTTTTTCAATCCAAACCAATTCCACTCCATCTTCATCTCATCGGCGCATGGAGCCACACACTAACACTTGTGTGCGCATTCCTTGGATGCTAGGGTTGAAAACCAACCCTTTCGACACGATTTTTGGACAAAACTGACACCGACCGACGACTGAAAAGTGGGACGAACAACTAACCGTAACCAGTCGATAAGGAGGAGGAAAAACTCCCGTATCGACTCTGGCAGTTCCCGATCGATGTTCGGTTCCCCTGGCGACGAGCTGCTTCAGAGAGAGAGAGAGAGTTGAGGCTGAAATTTGAATCGAGAAGAAGGTTGGGGAAGAAGAATACCCATCTCGAAACGACGTCATTCCACTTAAGTTTAAATGGAACGGCATCGTTTGATACATATTTTTTCTTTCCATACATTTTTAATAAAACGATGCCGTTTGGTGCATTGTTTTCATTATGTGTTGTATACTTAAGGTGCAAAACGATACCGTTCTACTTAAACTTAAGTGGAACGGTGTCGTTTTGATTATGTTATATTAAAAAAAAAAAATAGTTTTACCCCTTTGATCAGTTCAACGGTCCAGTCCAACTTCAAATCAGGATCGAATCACTGAATGTCGATTCCTTCAATTTGCCATCGTATGCCGGCTGATTCTCCACCGGTTCTGGCCGATTCCTAACGCGGTCAGTTGGTTCCCATCGATGACGGCCAGTCCTGCCGGCTTTTGTTCAACCCTATTGGATGCTGCCAAAGCTATGTCCAAAAACATAAGTTTGGATCTTAGTTCATCATCTAATTTTTATCGATATATTTTTTAACACAAGTAATCATTATGATGATATTTTATTTGAGATAGCTAACTATCTCCTCTGTTGTTTATTCATCTTAAAGCTCATGGAAAAGAAAAAACAAAAGGAGTGTGAAATATCGATAATTGTTGGAAAAGTCCGAAATACGAATCACTATTAATCCGACATGTCCTAAGGGTATTTTCATAAAATAAATTCTACAAAAATTCATCTTTGCTTCCTCTTAAAAAAAAATATTTTTATAATTTTACCCATTTAAAAGAGATTTCTGATTCTCGGTCCAGTCCAATGAAAAGTATTTTTTCGAATAATGTTAGATATAATCTCTAAGGTTATGTTTGGGGATAAAGATGAGAAATTTCATCTCTATCTTATCTCATCTCATTATTACATCTTTTTCAAATCTCCATATAAAATATAATAAACAATTCAACTTTTTCAAATTCTAATTCAACTTTTTCAAATCTCAAAACAATAATAATATTAAAAAATAATATTTTAAACTTTCATCTTAATACTATTCACAAAATTTTTAAAAATTCTCATTTTATCTCAATATCTAAACCTAACCTAAATAGATAATCTACATATAAATTTTGTAAAATAATAAGGCTCACTAATAAAAAATATTTTATTTTATATTTTTATAAGGTGAAGTTTACTTTTTTTTACAAGGAAACTTCTCTATTTAGAGTTTTTTATTTTTAAAAAAAAAAACCCCTTTTTTCTTTATTTGCCCCCGGAAAAATAGACCCTTTTGTTTGTTTGTTTTTACATATGAACTAAAAAGACTTGCAAATGTGCAAAAAAACATGGACCAAAAATATTAAACGCTACGGATAGAAAACAAGGAACAAGCAAGGAAGTCCTCTAGAGTCTGGACTGTAGATGGCTTCCAAATCTCTGCCACTCATCAATGGAGGCATCATTTTCTCCTCTCAATACTCATCCCTTTCCAAACACTACAGCTCCGCAACTCCCCTCAAGTAAGTCCAATCCTCACGCACCCAATCCTCAACCTTGCTCTCGTACCTGTATTTCTTTATTTCTTTTAAGATTTTCTTTACTCGTTTGATTCCTGAGACTGAGTTGGAGGTAGAAAATAATTTGTGTTTTTAAAATATATATTTCGCAGCTTAAATCCTCAATCTCGGATACCCACCTCTTCAGTTACTTTATTAATTGATTTATTGACATTTTCTCTACTCCAGATGTGTAGTCGCTGAGCAAATTGCTGATATGAATATGTACTTGTTCTTAGAAATATTTGTCCCTGAATTTCATCTTCCCCTCTTCTTACGTACACTAATGAATGGACTTTTTTTTTTTTTTTATCAGTAACATACACTAATGAATGGATTGCTCTGCTTATTTCTTGGATTTTATCTTTTGGTTTCTAGGGAAAGTATTGAAATAACGTAATCTTGAAGAGATATCTATCCTTATTCTCTGATTCTCTCGTATCCACTTCTCCATTTTCTCTAATACGTGGATGGTTTACAATGTTCCAATTTTCAATTTTTTTTTAGCCTTAGTTTGTTCGCTGAGAAAAATAATGGAAATAAAAGAAAAATGAATCCTTTTTATTTTTGCCATGTGCGTTGCTTTGATTTCGACTGTTGGAAAACCTATACTCTTGTACTGACCTTTACTTATAAATCACTTAAATCTTTATAAAAAAAAAAGTATAAATGAGCTTAGGGCGGGGGAATTCACAAAATGGTTGAGCCATTCATCGTCCATTTGGTCAAATGGTATGCATCCCAACTTTGGAAAGGAATCTGGCCCTAAAACTCCAATGAGCTTTATAAGTTCATATTGTAGCATCTCAACTTAGTGACATAGAGCCTGGAATTTCCTTACCTTTTTGATTTATTGATTTCCTAATATTCTTAAGTTTCTATTCTTCTTAGGCGGGGATTGAGAAGAGACCAAGACACAAGCATGGTCATTAACAGAACCAGAGGACAAGCATTTCAAATCTTGGCTAATCCCAATGTACGCTTTAATCCAAGGCTCCCACCTGTCTAATGCAGATATATTTGGTTTAAATATTATCGAAGGTTTTTTAGGTATGTCATTGATGGTATAATTAGTGCCTTGTGGGAGCAAAATGTTTTGACTCTGCTTGTGTGTTATATGGTTCAGTTTAACTGTTGATTTGTATAGTATGATAAGTTTATGTAATCTACCTTTTGCAGTGGTGGTAGCATATTTGTTTTTCTTCCTTTTGCCCCACTTCAATACATTCCAGTTCTTTCTCCCTTCTGAAATTGGTTCAAATTTCCATTAGAGGCAAACATAGCCGTCAATAAATTGACAACTTTATTGTTTCCTGATCATGGTTCCATACGAGAACCAGATCGGCATATTTTTGTTCAAACTTGCCTACACTTGATCTTTTGAAAGGAATTTTGTTACATTCTTAGCCACTTCATTGTTACATTCAATGAAGTTGCAATTTGCAGATTTACTATTCTTTTTTATTCTTTATTTTCCTTTATCTTCTATGTTGCTTGAGTGAATTGTACAGTACATGAAGAAAACTTTTTTTTTTCCTTTATTGAATTTCCATTCGTGCAAATTAATAAACTGGCAGCCATACCAATAAGATTAACTTCTGCTTCTTGTCCATATGGGCTGTACTTAACCAAAATAAATAAGTGTACAGGTGTCTTCAAGGAAACGAGGCTCGGTTAATGAAGTGATCATGGTTGATCCTTTGGAAGCCAAGCAATTGGCTGCCAAACAAATGCAAGAAATTAAAGCAAAACAGAAATTCAAGGTGAAGGAAACTCCATGTTTGGTGCAGATAATGACTATGGATGGACTTGTCTAGCGAACTCTGGAAGTTATTTTCAGAGCATGATTTGTGCATTCATGGTTATATTCTATATTAGATGTTTTATTCTTGAAGGAAGATTAAATTTTCATTATAAGAAAAAAAAGAGGAGCAAGTTTTTCTTTTTGCTCCCAAATGCAAGATGGACTGCATCAGTCAACAATGCAGAAGAAGTCCTCATACATCAAGTTACTTATCAGTCTGGCTGGTTTTGTTTACAGAGGAGATGTCAAATTGAAGCAATTAACGGAGCTTGGGCAATGATTGGTCTTACAACAGGTTTGGTAATTGAAGGTCAGACTGGAAAAAGTATCTTGTCTCAGGTAAACTTATTAGCTCCATGTATGCTCCCATGTATGTGGTTCATTCTCTCACACACTTTGACAATAATTTGAATTTGGTTAATTGATAGCCTTCAATTTAGGGGTGTGCATCCGGATCCGGATTTTAAAACCAGGCGGTTATCCGCCCAGATTAATCCGGATTTAATCCGGGCGGATAACTGGTTATAACCAGATTTAATCCGGTTTTTAATTTTTTTTAAAGACTAAAACTTTTAAAACAAATTTATAGCAGGTTTTTTATTAAAAAAATTCTGATTTCATGCTTAAATTGCCCAGATTTTTTTTAAAAAAATAATTTAAACACTTTCTAAAATTAATTTATAAAAAAATAAATTAAATAACAAAATAAATAAAAATACAAAATAGATGATATTGTTGTTACATCACAGTGCAAAACATAAATTTACAAAGAAAAAAATAAATAATAATACATCATAACTAATTAAACTAATACATAACAATTAACTGGTACTTGGAGTTACTGCATATATGATTAACCGTTTTCACGTTCAGTTGGCAGGATACTGGAGCATTGTTGTCAGTTTTTTTGTGCAGTAATTGTAAAGTTTGAGAAATTGCAGATTTTTTCTCAGATAATTCTTTAAAACTGATGCTGTGAGCCCGTGACTTCTTTCCAATAATGTGCTTCTGTCCACAATTATACCATTTTATTTGATTTGCTACTCATTACATTGTAAAACTTCTTCCTGCTGGCACTCTATAATCAGATTCTAACATGCCAAAACAATGTCCTAAATCTTACCACTCTGTTAGAGCCCCATTCATCTGATGTGAAAATGACTTGTTTTTTGTGAAAGTTCTGGTTTTTAAGTCGTATTTGTTAATTTCAATAATAGCACCCATCATGAATTAACCTTCAGGTTAGAGTGAATTCTTTTTATCAATTTTCACATTCGGGATAGATGTTCACTATTGTAGTTTCTGGAGCCAAGATACACATTTACATGTCCATTTCATGGAACAGAAAATGAAAATTCTGTACACAATTATCTTATAAAAATATTGATATATTTTGAAGTTATTTGAATTTCATTTTATTTTGATGAGTTTGAATTTAAAAAGTAATAATATTTTAAGAGTGAGTTATATAAATATTGTGTGGTGGTTGTATACATACCATTTCTCTTGAAAAATGACAGAATTACAATTGTTTTATAATTCTACTTATAAAAAAAAAAAATTGTTTTATAATTCTATTTTAAATGTAAGAAATTTTAATAAAATAAAACTGTAAAAATCCAAAAATGTCGAGACTTATAAACAAGTTGCTTGTATTCTGGTTGTGCAAGTACAGTTTGGTGGGGGAAGCTGTTACTCTCAAGAACTCATGATTTATTAGATGAATTAGGAGTTAAAGGCTTCGTGATATGCATCTTGCAGGGATCTGAATCATAAACTCACAATTTTGCTATGAGAAAATATATTTATAAGCCCTATTTTTTTACATACCTAACACACGGTAGATGTACAAGTTTTCCACATCAACAATGTTAAAAAGAGATAATGATAGGTTTACTACTTCCTACAATCCATTTACTACTTATTTTATTTTTTCAAAATTTTTTAAATTTTTAATTTTTTTACTTAATGATTAAGAAAATGATTATTAGTGAAGTTTTTTAATTTTTTAATTTTTTCTTAATAATTAAGGATGTTAAAAAAATACTTAAAAGAAAATAATAAAAAAATAAAAACTTCAAATACACTATATAGTAGTAAAAGAGTGGTAGGAATGTAGTAAGCCTATTATTATTTATTAAAAAATGGTTGGTATTTGTATTTTTTTTTTTTTAAAAGTTATAATGATACTCACTATAAGGGTGCGTTAGTAAATTCATAAAAGTAAATTCACAAACTGATATAGTTTAATATGTTACGTTACGTTAGATTGACAGATAATTGGGCACGACTCGGTGCATAAGGGTTCTGCAAGGTTTGGCATCAAAGCTCTGGATTCCCTCAAATCTTAAAGGTCTTTCTCGATTGGATAAGGGGGATGCTTCTGCATTCGGTCCCAAGGACTTTGTATAGCGGTTTCTCTTATTTTACTTGGTTTATGTCCTTTTGGTATTGGTTGGAAGGTTTCTTGTTCTTTATTTGTTAACAAGGTTTCTCCTCAGCCTGAGGATGAATAATAATAAGGCCTGACCTCCATCTTTAAAAAATAATAATAAATAAATAAAAATAAATAAATACTTAACTTATCGTATGAATATTTGAAAATCTCTTTACTGTAAATTTATGATTTTATTTTTATAAAAAAAAAATTGTAATTATTGTACTTCTTTTTGCCAGTACGTAACAAAATCCGACAAATGTCCTTTGTCCACGTTCCCAACAATTCTTGCACCCATACTGGGTTAAATTATTGACCTCCGCATTAAAAATAAAATAAAATAAAAAAGAAAAAAAGGAAAGAGAAGGTGATACAAGTACGCAACCCGAGAATGCCATCCATTTTTCAAACACAAACAGTAGTGTCGTATTATTTGGAAAATAACTCCAAGCAGTGGATGAAAATCGAACATCAGATGTATATAAAAATAGCAAATTGGATCTTCCAGCCCTGTTGCATTTATCTCTTTCTATGTCCAGTGAAATGAGACAATTCTTGTTTTTTTTAATACTATATGCCACACTCTTCATCCACTTCAATCTTACTATATAAAATATAGTATTTTTTTTTTATCATTATTATATCAACATTTATTTTTGTGAAGGAAAAATTTAAAGATTGACGAGTAATGTCACCTTATTACAATGAGATGAAAATAAGATGAGAATGTAATATAAAACTCCAATCTCATAACTTTGGCACTTTGTCCTCAATTGGTTTCCTAATAAGCAAGGGTTACGTGATAAAAATGTGAGGTGTTCCGATTGGTCCGGTGATGAGACATACATATCATACGGTCATGGTTGTACCATTGAAAGTCCATAAGTGAAAAACTCCAACTTCATAACTTTGTCACTTTGCCTAAATTGGTTTTCTACTAAGTAAAACAAAGTGATAAAAATAAGACGTACTCCGATTGGCTCGGTGATGGGACATACATATCATACGGTCATGGTTGTACTATTGAAAGTCCATAAGTGAAAAACTCCAACTTCATAACTTTGTCATTTTGCCTAAATTGGTTTTCTACTAAGCGAAACAAAGTGGTAAAAATAAGACGTATTCCGATTGGCCCGGTGGTAGGGCATGCATATCGTACAGTCATGGTTGTACTATTGGAAGCCCACAAGCGAAAAATTTTAACTTTTATAATTTTGGCACTTTACCCTCAATTAGTTTCCTAATAAGAAATGACTAAGTTATAAAAATGTGAAGTTCTCCAATTGACCCGGGGCATACGAACTTTTCATGCGATAATTATCACAAACTGGTGTAAACGTGTCAATGATATTAGTCATGTTACAACCTACTCGTGGTTATCTTCACCAAAATTTCAAAATTTTCAATATTTCCTACTAGATTTTACAGATAACAACACAAGTTGAAGCATTATTCGGATAATAGATGATCTATATTAAACTCATATATATATTCATATATATATTAGTTTCTGAGCTCAAACTTATAATTATTTATTTATATGTTTGGCTATTGTTTTTTAAGATTAATTTATCATCTTTTTTATCGTCATTTTATCAACATATCTGAATACCACGTTAAATAATAGACTCATAAATATAATATAATAAAATTTTCTCGAAGTCTTCACCTCCTGCTGGCAATACAGGTGCATTGTCAAGACGTCACAAAATTCAAATCGGGTCTAAACTGTGGTTCAGACATAACCAACCATTGGTGGAACCGGTCCAATTAGACTTGTCAGAGGTCAATATTAATGTCTATGTAAGTATGTTTGGTTTGCTTTTAAGTCGGATCTTTACATTCTTAAACATGTTCCCATTTCGTCCGGTAAACACCTCGTGAACATCGCGATACCCTGCAAAATCCCATCTTGCAACCTTTACCTTTCGCTCGCCTCCACCTACATCCCACGCTACTCTCCTACTCATTGAACTCTGATTTGGTCTCAAAGAGAGCGAGTTCTCGAGGGCTTGGAGTAGGGTGTGAAAGCAGGGCTACGCTAGGAGGATCGGATTTCAGCTCTGTCCTCCCTCCTCTTTGGTATGAAACTGAAGAAGGAAAAGCTTGTTAGGTAAGCGTCTATTCTTCATGTTCTCTTCTGGGTTTTGCTTGGTTCTTGGAATATAGTTTCTGGGGAGGCCTGTTTTGCTCTTTATGCTTTCTTTGGTTGGTGAAACTAAACTTCTATTGAACTAGAGCCATGCTACTCTATGGCTTAAATGAGCTCGGATTTTGGATACTTTATGGCCTGAACAAGCACACACGCCATTCTCTATAAAATAAAGGAAAATGAGTTTTTTATATAAGAAAAGAAAAAAAATTGCCTAGTATTTAGATGTTCTTTCTTTGTACAGAAATCAGGATCTTAGATTCCTAGAAGCTCGAATCCTACAATCCTACCCAGCCCGTCCTTAATGCATAATTTCAGCTGATGGGCATAAATGCGGCAGGTTTATAGTTGTTCGAAAGAAAGCTAACATAAAATATCAGATTCTCTGAAAACAAAATCACGGATCTTTCATTTATTCAAATGGTCCGTCCGATTGATGAGACATATGTTACAAGAATATGTGAATCTTCATTGTTTGAAACCCAAGAAAACTTGAACTCCACTTTCACTTCTGTTTTTCTCCAGTTCTCTTGGAAACCTAATGGAGGCCTTACTAGAGCATGCCTTCTGGGAGAAATTTTTTATGTTTATTAAGTTCCTTTACATGAAAATTTTTATTTTTCTGCACATCAAATTACGCTTTTTAGAATTTTCTTTTTAGTTGAAACTCTGCTTTTGGAAATTATGACAATTTTGTTTCCCATAAAATGTTGTAGGTTTTATTCTGATGGCAAAAAACAAAACGAGTCTCCATGGGAAAGAACTGAACCATCACAGCTAGAAAGGTCTTCATCTGCATATAAGGTTCCACCATCTTTGCCAAAATCTGATAATGGACTAGTTGGGGGCAGAAATAGATTCACTGAAAATCTCAGAACTGGAAAGTCTAAGGTGTTTCCAGAGGACCATGAGCCGTGGCGCAAGAGAATACTGGACCCCGGTAGTGAGATTGTGTTGCAATGGAACCGGGTTTTCATCGTTTTTTGCTTGGTGGCACTTTTTGTTGACCCATTGTACTTTTACTTGCCCATGCTGGGAGGAAATGCTGACTCTTCATGTGTAAAGACAGACTTGAATTTGCGAATTGTTGTGACCTTTTTCCGGACAATTGCAGATATATTCTATTTGTTGCACGTGATTATAAAATTCCGGACTGCTTATGTTGCACCTAGCTCTCGGGTATTTGGCAGGGGTGAACTTGTCATGGATCCGAAGAAGATTGCGCAGAGGTACATTCGATCTGACTTCTTGATAGATCTCATTGCCACACTGCCCCTTCCTCAGGTATTTTGTTGCAAGTGTCCTTCTATGCATGATAGATCTTCCTGCAAATATACCTCACTTTTGAGTTTTCTTTTTGTTAAAATATTATTTAAATTTGAAGCAAAGAGACACTATCTAATGATGACAACTTATCAAGAGGCTTGGATTTTTGGTTTATACTAGGTCCACTGCATCATTAATTAGATAGGCAAAATAATTTAAATATCCATTTGCACACCTGTGGGAGCTTTTGGCTAAATTTTATTCATGCATGATGATAGGCTTGCAAATCATGTGAAAAGTGGATCTGAAAGTTGATTGAAATATACTTATCAAAAAAAAAAATTGATTGAAATATGGGAGGTTGGCCAGAAGTGAGGTTTTATCAATAAATTACTTGTTTTTAAAATAAAATAAAAATAGGGGAGGTTGGAAAGTCTGTGCTGTTTCTTTTTGGACTGTTGGTAGGTATCAATGAGTTAAAAGAGAACTAGCATTAAAATTTATCCCAGTTTAGATTACCACAGCCAAAATTTTGCTTCTTGTATGGTGGGAAGCTATAACTGATTTAGTTTCATTAGTCCAACATGTTTAGCAAATTTTGATCTTAGCTGTTTGTTTTGTCACAATTTTGTTATTGTCCTTGCTTTGGTCCAAAACTTTTCCAGGTGAGAAGGTTGAAGCATAGTTGATTCGAAATATTTTATGCAGATAGTTATCTGGTTTATTATACCAGCAACAAGAAGTCCCCAAGCTGATCACAAAAACAATACCCTTGCACTTATTGTTCTGCTTCAATATGTTCCGAGATTATATCTGATTTTTCCATTAAGTTCGCAAATAATTAAAGCAACCGGACTGGTCACCAAAACTGCCTGGGCGGGGGCTGCATATAATCTGCTGCTTTATATGCTGGCTAGCCATGTATGTACTTCCAGTGCTTTTTTTATCCTCTATGGCTCTCTCTCTCTCTCTCTCTCTCCCTCCCTCCCTCCCCATTTGTCTAATCTTGTTGACCAATTTAGAATGTTATTTACATGTGATTAAATATTCTTTTTCTTATTTTTCTATGAGTTATGGGGATGTGAAGCTGGGTTTGTACTTCTATAATTGCAGGTTTTAGGGGCAGCATGGTATTTGCTGTCTATTGACCGTTACACCTCATGCTGGAAAAAACTTTGTAAAGAGAAACAATCTACGGGTTGCTCACTAAGCTATTTAGATTGCAGTTCGTCTCGCAAGACATGGGAAAATTTTACAGACGTGTTTAAGAACTGTAATCCTGGTAATGAAATTGAGTTCAAGTATGGCATATTTGAAAATGCAGTGAAGAAAAATGTTGTTTTCTCAAACTTTGTCAGGAAGTATTTCTACTGTTTATGGTGGGGCCTACAGAATCTGAGGTATGCTTTCTGTTACCAATTAGTGGAGTCTGAGTTATGATTTCATACTCTAATTATATGTAATGTATAAATTTTTAAATGCATATCTTTTTTTTTTTTTTTTTTTTCTGAAAAGAGACAAATGTCACCTATCCATGAGTGACCCCCTCCCAAATTTATTAAGAATACCCTCACTTATGGCGGAGGAATACCGTGGTAATAAACACATCACAATAAAAAACAAGACCCAACCCCACAAAAAACTAACGTATAATGTAGGGAAAACCCCAACTATCCAAACGTAAAAGACCTCTAAGCCTTCCCGTACCAACATCTTCACCAAAAAAATCTAGAGACCCGCCACTAGCACCAAGTTTAGCCAAAAAATCAGTGGCCATATTTGCCTCTCTAAACACCCATGTAAACTGGACATTAAGCTCTCTAACAAGACATTGAGCTTCCTCCCAAAAATCTCAAAGGTACCAATAATAAACACCTGAGACAAACCATCCCGGTATCACGCTAGAATCCAACTCTACTACAAAATTCCTCAACCCAAGTTGCTTATACATCCGAAGGCCATCAATTACAGCTCTACATTCCGCAATAGTATTTGTGGCTTGCCCATAGCTATGGGCAAACCCACCCAAAACATGACCAATGTGATCTCCAACAATTCCCCCTTCGCCAGACCTACCAGGATTACCGCTAGAATCCCCATCAACATTTAGTTTCACCCTCCCCTCCTCTGGCGACGCCCACGATATAGATCTAGGTGTTCTACTCTCCAAAGCCACAATAGGACAATTTAAATCTGTTAAAACCGCAGCATCAAGGGGGCCTATTTTTTTGAACTTCCTCACCATGTTCAAAGATTCTAAAATAAAACCTTTTACCATTCAAATAACATTTTTCCAATCAAAATTCAAACCCTCCATACGAGCCGCACAACGAGCTCACCAAAGTGCCTCAGAAATAAAGATAGGAATAACACCCCTTAACCACCGCACTTGTGAAGATTGCGAAGCACGGCACTACCATAAATTCATCACCCCAACCCAAACCCATCTAGAAGGCAGTTGAATTCCAAAAATAGCTGCAAAATAATTCCAAACCTTCCTTGGCCCCTCCCCCTCACATAGAATATAATTCATAGACTCAACTTGGGAAGATAGACAACAATGACATTTCGAAACTATTGGGATACCAAGTTTCTTAATTACCTCATCCACCGGGATAGCTCTACGCCATGCACGCCAACATAAGAAAGACATCTTCTTAGGGACAGAAGATTGCCATAGCCATTTCTTCCAAGGACAAATATTACCATGAGATCTCACAATATTCCAAGCTGATTTAGTATTAAAAGCACTATCTATAGAATGTTTCCATACCAAAACATCAGGTCCTTCACGAATGCGAACCTGAGAGATCAAAATTCTGTTGACAGTGTCCTCATCCACCATCTGACGTAGCATCGGAACATTGCATTCTGCCCTTCGAATATATCTCGGACCTGAACTCCTCTAGCCCCCACCACCATATGCCGATCCACAATAGCATCATCACCAAGCCAGTTATCAAACCAAAAACTCGAAGAGCCATCGCGAACCAACCATCTTGAGTTACTTAAAACCAAAGGGAGAGCCAAAATGACCCCTCGCCAAAACCGAGACCCTCTTGATCCTTCAATCACCAAACCAATATTAGAGCTTCCCATATATTTAGACCCAAAAAAATCCGACCAAAGGGAACCACCATTCAACAATTTCCAAGCAAACTTTATGAATAATGAGCTTTGTACCTCAAACAAATCACAAATACCAAGTCCCCCCTCCTCTATTGGGAAACAAATATTCTGCCAAGAGACCCATTTACGCTTCTTAGTATCATCACTGGAACCCCAAAGAAAATTTGAGAAAATTGTTTTCAGCTTCCCAAAGATTCCTTTAGGCAAATTCATCACCGAAAATAAATGAATGGGCATGCTACTCAGTACATGCTTGATAAGAATAATTTTACCACCAAAAGATAACAATTTACTCTTCCACCCGGCCAACTTTTTTTGCACCCAAAACAACAAAGGCTCAAACAATCTCATATTCATATGCCCAACATGTAACGGAATACCCAAATATGTACAAGGCCATACCTCTATAAAACCCAACATCCGTTTCAAATCCTCTTTTTGGCCCCAAGGAATATTAGTCGAGAAGAAAATAGATGACTTTTGAGGACTTACTAACTGACCCGAGATCTCTTCATATTTTTGAATCACCCCCCTCAAATTCCGAATAGAAACTTTACCCCCATTAGCAAAAATCAGCAAGTCATCGGCATACAATAAATGAGAACTATGCACACCCCCACAAGCATTAAAATACTTAACTTGGCCCTGTGAAAAAGCTTTATGGAGCATTCTTGAAAGTAGTTCCTCCGACAGAATAAATAGATACAGCGACAATGGATCGCCTTGACGAAGTCCACAGGAAGGCTTGAAAAAACCTTTGCACCGACCATTCAACATTACTGAAAAAACAGGAGAGGAGATTGCTTTAAACGCATATCTTGCTGTCTGCTCTTATATGAAATATAATTTATGTAATGGACCAGAATTTGTAACAACAAATGCCTGTTTAGGTGCCGTGCCTTAACTTTGTGATCCGTATCATGATCCATAACTGAAAGACTTTAAAATTATGACATTTTTTATGTGCAATCACTGCATGAGGATTGACCATAGTTATTTTCTTTCGGAGAAATTTCTTATAGCCTCTCAAACTACCGCCCATTTTGTGATATAACCTCTAAACTATTAAAGTTTTCACTTAGTCCCCAATTCAAAACACAAGCTGCAATGTGCTCCCTCCATTAAGATTTGATTGTTAAGTTTTTACCTTGTCACGTGTTTTTTCATATTGATGGCTATATCTTTAACTAGGATTAAAATGGAACACATAAAACAAGGGTTCAAATTGAACAATCTTATTTAATGGAGGGAGCACATTGCAATTTATGTTTCAAATTGAGGACTAAGTGACACCATCGATAATTGAGAGGTCAGATTGCAAAGGTGATGGTAGTTTGGATGTCAGAAGTGTAGTTTTTCCTTTTATTTTCCTCTCTCTTTTGATTTACATATCTTGTGATAGTTGAAAACTCAAAATGATAATATTCAGCATGAACAGGTAAGGGAAAAATTAAAAAACAGGTAAGGAAAATCATATACAGGACCCCTAATTCCTACTGTTGACATTCTTCTTGAGAAAGTATGTTCTCCGACACACTGCCAGTCTTCCCGAAAGCATTTTGTTTACATTAATCCTTTCTCTTCTGTATCAGTTCATATGGGCAGAATTTGTCGACCAGCCCTTTTATTGGAGAGACTTCATTTGCCATTCTTATTGCCATCTTGGGTCTTGTCTTATTTGCCCGTTTGATTGGGAACATGCAGGTATTTGAACGATGATTTTCCTTTATTACCACTTAAACTTTCGAAGTACTTTTTTTTGTCAATTAAAGACAAACTCTTGAAATAGAAGAAGCGAACTTGAGTCTTGAGTAAATCCGAAGGCAAGAGAAACAACTGAGGCAAATATTTCAATTAAATGTTTTTTTCTCTGCACTTGTGAAGTCTTGTAAACTTTGATTACATAATTTTTATGCATTTTGCTTTTTAAGTTTTTCATTAAAAAGTTATAAGGTGCCATTTTATTTCTTTCTTCCCCGCTCTCCAGCTTATCTCAATCCAAAATTTGAATTTTAGTACAATATTTTTCTGGTGTAGACGTACTTGCAATCTCTCACTGTGAGGTTAGAGGAATGGAGACTCAAGCGAAGAGACACTGAAGAGTGGATGAGGCATCGCCAACTGCCTGAAGATTTGAAGCAACAAGTTCGACGCTTTGTTCAATATAAGTGGCTTGCAACGAGAGGAGTTGATGAAGAAGCCATCCTCCATGATTTACCTGCTGATCTTCGCCGTGATATCCAGCGCCATCTATGCTTGGACCTTGTTCGGCGAGTATGGTTCTCCCAAAGTATTTCTAGAGTTATCACTCATGGGTCATCTGTAGTCATAATCTATCCAAAATAATGGGTTTGGAGGAATTCTCATGCGGGACTTATAGCGATAAAGATCCTTGGCAGTGTCATTTCAAATTAACCTCCTAGGCTTATGTGTGAAATCCTTGGAAGGACAGCCCAACAGTAATATATTAGAAACAAGCCATTTGATCCAATGATAAAATGTTATGGCCTACCAAGCGAACCAGGCTTTAGATGTCATAATTACTGTAATTTATATAGGATACCAGCATGCATGTCTTTTCGCTCAGATACTGCTTAATATCTCTGGTATACTTGATACCTGTCCATCCCACATGGCCTAGGCAACACTGCTACAGCTATTCTGCTTATGTCCATAATTAAGTCATTAAAATAACTCATAGTGGTATCTTTGTGAAGTGGTCCCCCCCCCCCCTTACCGGGGCGGGCACCGCTAGAAGAGGGAAAAAAAGAAGAATGGCGATAGCTTTGTTTTTACTATATCAAAGTTACATCATTAGAAGCATATAAACTCTTGCTTTTCTCATTTGCAGGTGCCCTTCTTCTCGCAGATGGATGATCAGCTGCTCGACGCAATATGCGAGCGTCTGGTGTCCTCCCTAAGCACTGCAGGTACCTACATTGTTCGTGAGGGTGACCCTGTGACAGAGATGCTCTTTATTATCAGAGGTAGATTGGACAGCTCTACTACCAATGGTGGTCGAACTGGTTTCTTCAATTCGATCACATTGAGACCTGGAGATTTTTGTGGAGAGGAGTTGCTTGCATGGGCCTTGCTCCCCAAATCTACAGTCAACCTGCCATCCTCAACTAGAACAGTCAAAGCACTGAATGAAGTTGAAGCTTTCGCACTGCGAGCTGAAGATCTGAAATTTGTGGCCAATCAATTCAGACGCCTTCACAGCAAGAAGCTGCAGCACACCTTCCGGTATTATTCTCACCATTGGAGGACATGGGCAGCCTGCTTCATACAGGCTGCTTGGCGTCGGTTCAAGAGGAGGATGACTGCAAAAGATTTCACCATGCAGGAATCTTTTGCTTTGAACGCCATAGAAAACAATGAGACAGACGAAGAGGAAGAGGAACATTTTTCTGTTGGTTCAAATCCTTCTCAGCCAGAAATGAACCTGAGGGTCAGAATTCTGGCTTCGAGGTTTGCTGCAAACACAAGAAGAGGAGCTCATAGGATAAATAATGAGATGCCAAAATTTAAAAAACCTGAAGAGCCTGACTTTTCTACTGAACCTGATGACTAGTAAGTAGTTACTTATATTAGGCTAGTGTTACACGTTTGATGTACCTCTCTGAAATCCGTCACCAAGACACTGCAGAATCCTTTCATTTGGAATATGGCATTCCAGATTGCCAGAAGGCTCACATGATGCCTCTGAATGTTCCGGTGTACTTGGTTATACCTTTAGGGGTGAGTCAGAGACAAGATTGTATTGAAAGAGAGGAGGGCGAGAAGGGGGAGGGTGGCTGATATGAGAAGCTGGGGCTGTGTTGTATGTAAATTAATGTCAGGTCTAATATTGGGATCTTGGGTAGGGTAAGCTGATAAAATTCAGTGGAGTGAACCACGAGCTGTAGACCTGGCTCAGTCAAACTGTTTAGAAGGATACTTGGAACTGTTTAAATTCAAATAAAAGGACATTAAATTTTATACTATAACTTTTCTAGGTCCCGTAACCTATTGTGGGATCAATGGCAAATATCTCTAGAGGCTTCAGATGGGTGTTACTTAACCATCATGCGGCATGTATTAGGTGAATTCAGTTACACGAGGTTTTTAATACTTCTGTTATTTCTGAATGAGTATTGAACACGTCTACAGTTCAACCCAAATCCTAATGTGAGGGAGGAACTTGGGTGAGAGATTGAGGGTGCTAGTGGTTTTGTTTTGTGTTCCGTACAGAACGTGTTAAAAGAGATCTGTTATATATAATCATTTTTGCGTACTCTTTGTACACTTTATTGATGTAATTGGACAAATCAATTATTTTATTTAAAAAAAAATGATACAACCAATCACTTTAGTGGAGTACATAAAATAACTGCACAGAATTTTTGTTATGACAACTATGCAGCACTATGTACAAGCCTAAATCGATAGGCATATAAAAAATTATATGACAGAGACTGCAGAGCCAAATCTGAAATGGAAAGTATCACATGCCATCAACACTTGAACAGAAACTCAGATCTCTCAATTATAAGTTCTCCTGCAATTAAGCTATGGGCCATACCTTTCAATGTCATAAAATTTCACCCTGAGGTTTTTGTTGCTGTGTCCGTTGCACAGCCAACAAGAATGAGAAAAAGACGTCCCAGTAACTCCCCGAAATGCAGCCAGGCGTGTGGTTTGTTCAATCAAGGATGGACCAGCAGGAGCCAGGATTGCCAAAAAAGGATATCCGACTAAAAAAGAAGAAAACTGAACCCATAATGGACTGGACAAGGACTTGAAATGACAGACCTCTGGCCCAACTTATACTGGGTTTTCATCCATGAGGACCATCCCTAACTCCCAAGTAGCTTTTCCCACAAAACTAAAGGCTGGCTCACTGACCTTGGATAGACTGTGGGCCGCATGCATGGGGCCCGCAATTTCAACGGGGTCAGACCACTCCCAGTTCTTTTCTGGCCTAGAGCTCAAGTAGTGGTTTTTGCTTGGGATGAGAATTCCTAAATTATACTCTACCACCATACCCATAAAAAAACAAAACAAAACAAAAGGGAAAGGAAAAGGAATCTTACAAGTTGACAAGCTTGGTCAGGTCAAGTTGTGCCAGCTCTAGCATGAGACTGACCCCAAACATGTACGTACACACCGCTGTACAAGATTTGGAGCAACTTGTTCCATCAGATTTCGCACACTTTGTATGCAATTCATTAAAATTCTGTTCACCAAATCTGCTACAGGAAAATATATATATATATATATACAATTTCATAACACGTCGGGAAAAGAGTGGATATGGTTGGGGAATTTAAGTGGACAACCACAACTTTAGCTCTTGTGATCCCCTTCCTTCAAAAGGTTTTCCCAAAAGTTGAGATCAGTATATCAACACATGATGATCACTTACCCATTACATGAATTAAGATTTAAAATTGTTTGAAACTGAACTTTTTTTTTTTTTTTCCAGGCGGTCCAAAACATGGGGGATGTCCCCAAGATGAGTCATCACCAGTACTACTAATCCATTGTGAAGAAAAAGGTGAGAGAAAAGGCAAGCTAGCTGCAGATTGATAATTCAAGTCATGATGTCAGAGGGAACAGGTAAGCATGCATGGTGCTCAAAAAGCCTGCATATAGTACCTATGAAAAGATGAGCAACTAATTAAAAAGGCCAACTTGTGCAATACTTGTCATCTACCTGTTCCTAGCTACCTTGCACTTGCAGTTGCAGGAGGGTACGTACCTCCATCCATTCTTGCAAACTTTCTACCCTAAATAATCACAATCATTTAATATAATATTTATATTAAACTTAAAATTTGGACAATCGATGATTCACTAAATCTACTTGTAATATTAAACTAAATGCTTGCAGCAACTTCTACCTAATATTTTATTCCCGACTGATCGATCTCCCAGTAGTCATGAAAAACATGAGATATGGATGGAAAGGAAAAGCATAGTGGTTAATAAACAAATGAAAAAGGAATATTTGATCCTACCTTTCCAACCTCCCAACCTTTTTGTTTGTTTTTCCTTTCCTTCAAATGTCAGCATCTACTTTGTTTAAAAAAAAAAAGGGGTACCGATCGATCTGGGCATTCCTTCCAAAACAATCCTTTTTTTCTTTTTAAGGGTTTAGGTATACCAAGCTGGACCTACATTATTTTATTTTCAAGCGCCTACTTAAAATAATGGTTGAAAGCTAGGATATATACATGGGTGGCAAAATCAAAGACATGTCAAAGGGAAAAGGCCAGCCAAGTTATAAGATTAAGCAAGAGCATGCTTAACTTAATAATTAATGCATAATATATTAATTAATACTATATATATGTATATATGAGATCAAATCTCGCATTGACCAAAAGTAGTGGTTTTAGATATGAAAATTAATAATGTCCCATTGATCCAGCGTGCATGGCCCCAGATAAACAAAAGGGATTATATTTTTTTTTCTTTTAAATGTCTTCGATCGATCTGTTTTGTTTAGGTATATATATAGTCACGTACTAACAGTCGATATCTATATATAAATTTGGAAGATTTTGTGATCTGATCATTTATGATACTTAGAGGATTTCGATCCATAAAATGCAATTTATATTAATGCAGAGTCAGGCAAATTAATTATTAATTGGGAAATTCTGAGCAAGGACTGGAGCAAGCATTAATCTCATCGATGTAGCACTTGAACGACATGTCTGATTGGAGATATATACTGCTTGCAGCCTGCAGGTGATGTCAGGCATGTAAAAAACATCTTTATGCACGCTCTTAGTTTTGACAATAATGTTGCCAGAAAACCTCAGTCACAATATCGTACTCAATATTATTTTAAAAGTGACAGAAACGGTAAGCCGGAGGCCTGTATAAGTTTTTTCTTCATCGATCTTTTACCTTTTATCAGTAGCCAAAGTTGACAACTAGAGGTCTCTATCAGTAGCCTTTAATTCAAAGGAAAGAAACGAATTGTTCTGGCTTTAGTACCCCTTGGGGTCTGGCTTTCCGGAAAGGCATCGATCTTATTCAAAGCATGGAAATTGCGTGGGAAAGCCATGCACAGGCTTTTGGGGAAAACCTTTTCAAGGGTTACTGGTTCGTGGGAAAGTGGTTACTGGGTCGAATCAAGAGATGTCTGGTATATATATATATAGTCATCTGAATCCGTGAATCGTTCCCATGCATGCAGCATGCCTGCCCACTCAATTGTGCCACCGACACGCGCGCATGGTCTCGATCACTCTCCGTTCTCCACGACATTTTTATAAAGTGTACCGACCAATCTACCTTTGAACCCACTTTTCTTTTTCTGTTTTCAGCACATTCAAAACGCCTTTAATAGTGGGTGGAATTGAACTAGCCATGTGTATAGGCTTTGAAGTAAATCGTGCAGTAGCACCATATATATATGTACGTACCTTTGATTACTCAAGACATGATTCTTTCCGTCGTGTTTGTTATTTATCTTCTGGATTTAGTACTGTGCGTAGTTGGAAATGAGTGCCATGCTTAGGTCACGTTACATTTGCATGAGTTAAAGCCCCGCGAAAGAATGATATTCAGGTGCATTAGTTCAAGATGAGTTTAATATTGAAATCCAAACCAAACCCACATTTGGAACCAAACACATAAGGAATATTGAAAAAGGGTACTGATGCTAGGTACAAGCTAGTCCCAAATGTACAAGCATTTTATAAAAATATGAACCACATCAAGAAAAAGTGAGTTTTTCACCTTTTTTTTATTTTTTATTTTTATAAAAGGCTTGAACGAGATTTGTGCATTTGAGACTTGTATATATTATTTCTGATTCATTGTAAAAATATTAATATATAAGATTTGGTAAAATTGAATTTGTAGTATGCATCTTCCTTTTAGTTTGGATATTATTGGGTTTTATAGATTTTCACGAATGAAGTGTTTTAAAGGAATGATCTTACACGTATGAATAAATCTAACAAATTGAGATTTATGGACTAAAAAATTAATTATTAAGTACTCGAAGGGTATGTATCAGTATGCATGACATGATACTCTTATTTAATTATCATAACATTTCATATAATTAAATTAATTACTTCTATAAATACTAATTTTAATTAAAATGATATCTTAAGCTGAAATGAGACTTTGCCGTGTCCGGAAATACTTTATATTGACTCTCATGCATGCATGGATCATTTAAAGAAGACAAAAAGAAATGTATATATGTAACTCATTTGTGTATATATCATGTAATATTCCCACATGATTATATATATATATATATTGATCATTTGGACTTTCATTGAAAACCGAGGAATGGATGGAAATCAAAATACAAAAACTGATCAATAGTACTCCTAGTCGGTGATTGAATTTATTAGCAATAATGCTGGTGAGGGGTCATGAAGCATGCGCAGTAGCAGACGAGACGTCGAGAACAAATAAAAGCAAAGAGAGTTACAAAGCCGTCTGTACGTACGTACGTGCATGCTTAAAACGCGTTGGCTCTGCTTTTGGTGCGTGAATTGCCTGCCTGATGATCATGGACCTTTGTGGTTTGTTTCCTCATGTGTTCCTCGCTCGAGGTGTACTTTCCTTGTTCATAATATATATTACATGCATGCACCGGACCCTACCCAAAACCCCAGACAAAACCAATTAATTTGAAGTGATATATATCGTACTTGTACCCTTTTTTGTCTCTCAAACGACAGAATTTTTTTACTGGCTCGACACATACACCTAATATAATGATCTTATGTGTCGGGTCAGTAAGAAAACTCATCAAAATCGCTCGGGAAATTAATGATGCAGGTGGGCTACGTTCTAGTATTGGATCGATCTCAAACCCTAGTGTTTAGCTTGTTCTACACACGATGATCGTCTAGTACTGCTGCTTGTTCTACACCGCTCTGCTCTAGCTAGCTAGCACACATCAATTAATTAATAACACCGAATACACACATATATATATACATATATATATAGATATATATATATAGTACTTAGTATATATATTTAAACCCTCAAAACTTCAATTATTTCTTGCACGATCGATGGGGTTTTATTTGTTTGAATAAGTAATTAGAGATTGATAATGACGCACTCTGTTCAACGGTTCTAGAATATGAAAACTTAAATATTGTCATAATTTTTCCACGAATGTTTTAATCTTTGTTATGAAGATAAAAAAAAAATTAAGTCAAAGTCCAATCATTTATTCAAATCTTATTAGTGTTATTATTATGTACAATTTAGAGCTCACATGATGATCCACTAAATATCATAATGGTTTGGCCACTTGTCAATATAATTGCGAGATTAAATTAATTTGAGGGTGTAGATCATCTCTTCATGCATCTTAAAATCATCAGCTAGCAATTGGAAATATCTATTATATATGCAAATGGAGACAAAAAAAAAAAATGTCCAATCGAACGTGATCAGTACGGCCAGATCCAAATAATTTTCTCAACATTTTAATAATGTCAATTTATTAAACATTAATTGACTTAGGGAGTAGTTGAGCCCTAGCTAGCTAATTATATTTAGAGAACTGTTACAGTTTTAAATAAATTTCATAAAAGTAAACTCACAAAGATATAGTTTCATATAATACGTTAGATCTATTTTATAATAAAAGTAACTAGTTTTACAACCTGATACACCGTATCAAACCACATCAATTTGTGAGTTTACTTTTATATAATTTCTTTATAGCTAAAATATTTATATTATAATATTATATATATGTATCAAGTATGTATGATTATGAAATCATCAGGCTTATAGAAATAGATTGTGCCAGTTTGTCAATAAGTATCGCTAATGCAAGACCAAATCATACTTAATTATATAAAAACAAGCCATTAAGAAAGAAAAAAAAAAAAAAACGAGACATCAAGATCAAATTAAATATCCTAAATTACTTGACACACATTTTGATCCTAACCCTCCTAGTAAAAGAGTGATATATAAAGGATCATTCTAGCTATATTATATGCACGTACACATTCTCACGCGGAATACACAGGTTGGATGTAACGCGTGAAGTAGTACTACTATATGTAACCAACCCAACAATCTAGCTAGCAATCGTTATATATCATGAGTGACTCGTACGTTAAGTGTTAATTAACACTATAACCTTTTTTGTGGCCTATGAATGCTAAATTATGTTGTATCAACCCTTGTAAGCTTATATACAGATTAACAAATGCATTTTAATTATGGATTTTAGTGAGAAATTTCCTTCCGATTCGGCAGCTAGCCAATATATGTGTGTGTCTTCTTGCATGTTATATATAATAAAAATTTTATGTGTAGATGTTTTTACGTATTTTTTGTATATTTTATTAATATAATTGATTACATCATTTATTTTTAAATAAAATGATGAATTTAACCACTAATATTAATAGAATGTATAAAAAATACATAAAATTAAGTGCTTTATATATAAATCATGTTCAATTTAGTATAAAAAGTCATCCATGCAGGACGTACGCGTGGTTGTCTTGGCTTTGAAGAATGAAAATGCCGGTTTTTATGGGAAAGAAAAACGTATATATATAAATATATATATGTATATATAATACTTATAGCTTTATCGGTAAGCTAGGTAGGTTAGTTAAATAAAAGAATGGTGGTATAGCTAGTCGGTGGCTGGGAAAGAGAGGATGAGAGTGGTTGGGTTTTGTTTTTATTCCAAAAAGGTTGATATGACACCAGGAAGGGGACATAAGTATAAAGCTGTAAAACTTGAATGGATTGGAGAAGAAATTGAAAACCCAGTCTGCTCCTTTGTTTTTTTCCCTTTTTTATTTTTCCTTCTCCTTTTTCTGCATATAGACAAAAAGTGCAGCGTTGGTTTGTGATCAAAGTATATTCTGCGAGGAGATCAGGATATATCCATGACCTTATCTTCTGATCTCTCGACAAGTTTGTATACATACAGATCTATATATAATATTAACGTACGTACGTCTTTTTCCCTTCCTAATTATAATTCTTTGTTGTTTATCTAGATATTTTATCAAGATACTATATTTATTTTTATTTTTTATTTTTTGGAATGGTACGTGTTATTCTTCAATTATTCATAAAAAAAAAAGAAGAGAATTTAGGAAAAACTACACATATGCATATAATATTAATGCAGCTTCCTGATTATAACTTATTAATGCATCGTCCTTTTATTTATATTATATATTTTTATTGAAATCCTTGCAATTTGCATCAATGGCGTAATAATGGGAAGAATGATATAATGATTTATTAGCGTAAAAATAACTAATATATATTTAACTCAGTATATAATTAAGAACTAATATAATTAAATTAATAAATTAATGTGAACACATGTGAACGGACGGCCGGCGCGCAGGGTGAACATGAAATAGATCACCTCCAATATTTACTTGTATTTGCTACGTTTTTGTCCTAATTTAGATCACCTTCAATATTTAGGTCGCGGGGTGAGCTTCGATCGGCACCTCATGTTTTTTTTTTTCTTTGTGCAAATTCAAGGCCGGAATCGTTGAAAAAAGCTTTTGAAATAATATTGATCTTGTTACATTAAATGATGTGTTTAATTTGTGGCCGTACGTCCAAATATTTTTTAAAATATATTTAATTTATTTTTAGGTTGAAAAAGGTAATTAGATCGGACTTCGGCACAATTAATAATCCATCCCTTAATTAATCTCTAAATATCTTAATATGAAGGAATATTGAGGGTAAGAAATTAAGAAGTATCGTTGCTGCATGCATGCGGCTAGCTTAATATTGCACCATGCATATTATAATATAAATTATGAGAAGATGTGAAAAAAGTGGCATTAATAATAATGTTGGAAAAATTAACGTGAGTCATGATCGGTAAAAAGAAATTAGAGATATGTATTGATCGAGTCATAGCTAGATCAAAGTTGAATGACAAGACATGCATGCATGCGTGTACGTAATGTAATGTAAGCTAGCTAGCGATCGAGAGTAAAAATATGAACATCTATATATGTCATTGAATACGTATGCATGCATGCAGTAACTGGCTAGCAATTAGCTAGCTAGACTGGGAAATGTCACTTTTTATCTTCCTTAATTATATATTAATCTTATCTTTATTTTATTTCTTACGATTATTTTCGTTTTAAAGCGAGAAATATTATATCTGTGATTAATCACAGAGATAATGTGAATTTAGGGTGTTGAGATAAGATTGAGAGGTCTCAATCCTTATTTATCCCCACGCGCGCGCGCGCGCACATATATATAAATATATATATATATATATATTTATACACTTGATGTAATTACTCTCTCAGAAAAAAATAAAAGGCCTGGACTCAGTTACGGCAAATCTGTCTCCTGGCAGAGATTCATGAAAAGGAAAAAGTGGCTTTATATATAGGCAGGCGTAGGAATAATTAGGAATGCAATAATAATAATAATATATAATAATTAAATAATATTAAGTACGTACGTAGTGCGTTGAAACATTTAAGCTCAGTCTAGGTTAAAAAATTATATCATCTTATTTTATCATATCTTATTATTACAATTTTTTAAAATTTTCACACAATATAATAATTAATTTAACTTTTACAAAAGTCAAAATAATAATAATAAATAATATTTTATTTAATTTTTATATAAAATCTTCCAATCTTATCTCACTATCCATAGGTTGATCATGATGGACACCGGACGGCCTCTAATTAACTTGTTGTAGCTAGCTAGGCCTTGGATATATAGGACGGCATCAACACACACGATAATGCAAGAGGAGATGAGATATATGTAGAAAGGATAAAAAAGATAAGAGAAAGGTGGGCATGCATTTATATTTATATTTATAGATATATTTGAAAGAAAATGAAGTAGATAGAAAGAAGAAGAATGGTCATTTTCTATATATTAATTAAAAAGAGAGATAATTAACATCTATCTGGCCATTGATCATCATCAGCATGCAGCAAGCTGTAACATTATTAATACAAAAGAGGTCCATTGTCTTTTTGTGGCGGTGGTCCTTATACTGATCGATGATCAAGACCTCCTTTGTTTGGCATGCATCTCTGTGTGTGTGAGAATGGAATGCCCAAATATTTTGCCAGTATTATTTAATTACCGATCATCATCCGTAACACTTCACCGGGCATCATCGATCATCCAGTACTACGTCAACTCTTCGTCTTGGATCGTGACCAAATCAGATCCCTCCTACATGCAAGCATCTCTTCAAAATATTAAATTCATCCCAGAATCACCTTTTTTTATTTATTTATTTAAAGGTGAGAAACTTCAAATTAAGCCAACGTCATCATCCTCCATGCATGCAGTCACATATCATATATATTCATCGACTGTATACAAAAATGACAATAGAGGAGGAGGATTGCCTCTATTTTATTGATCCTCGTACGTCCGACGTTCATGTTATTGCAATATTTGCTTCCGAATATTTTCTTTTTTTATTTTTTTTTAAAAAAATACTATTACTCTTCTATAAATGTATATGAAATAAAACTACCATAAAAAGAAATTAAATAAAATAATAAAGAAAAGGGTGAGAGTTGAGACGACACATGATGAGTCTGGCTCTGACTTGCTAAAACGATCCGTCAAATCTAACCAACTTTACGCACTCCTCATCTTCTAACGTTTTGTTTTTTTTACCCCTTTACCCTTTCAACCATCTTTACTCAACACCCGCCAAATATTTGATCGCACCATATTTACACGTCTATTCGACACAAGTGTCAAAATTCCTGCTGCATCCTCTCCACTTGGCGCCCCCCCCCCCCCCCCCCCCCTCTTCTTCTCTCACAACGCGTCCGTCTCCACCTTCACGCTACTTGGGAGCCAATCTCCACTGTTCCGTGTATCCAAATTGCCGTCCTGTTCGAGCCTAACAATCATCGCATCGTCACGGGCGGTGCTGGGAAGGCATGCCTTGAGCTGGTGGAAGCTCGGAGCCAATACTTTCTCTGTCCATTCTTCTAAACCCACTCCACCTTGCCATACCCCACTCATTATTTTTTCGAGAGCCTCCTCTTGTATTTCCATTGTAATTCTGTCGCCCATGATGGTGGCGAATTTTTTGGTAATGGAGCTCTTGAATTCACTGCAAAAGGGGCCAAAGTTCACCGGCTTGAAGGCAATGGCATCGTCGACCGCATCGAGTACCTCCCGAGGTACCGTCGATGAAGTCGTGGGTGAACGCAGGTTGTGGTTGAGGTCATGCTCGCATTCGTGATCCACCGTAATTTCACTTGAATTGTGCGATCCATCCGTCCTGTCATCCTCGGCATCGGCAGCCTCATTTAGATCAAATGCTAAACCTGAACTTTTTTCCTTCCTACTAGGTTTTGTTGGCCTGTCTTCTCCGTGTGGCCAATTGGCCCGTCGTTTTGCAGTCCTCTCACAGAGAGACAGCCTTAACTGCCAACCGCCTTTCGCTAAACTGGCAAGCTTCTCTTCTTCGATCGTAATGCCATTGGACAAGTATTTGAGATCATCTGGCAACCAATGTGCAGTAAGAATGAAGATTACATTTCCGAGACTAATTTCACGTCCATGGGTGTCAGCAAGCCGTCCTCTCTCCATTGCCCGTTTGATGCTCCCTCGAACTAGTATGTCTGCTTCGTTGAAGTCCTCCAGCATGATTACAGAAAAGGGGTTCCTCCTAACTGCCTCTGCAATTCGATCCAGTGCAGTTTTACCACGGAAACTCGTATCCAATTTCCCATCATTATTGCGTCGAGAGCCAAGACAAATCACCATTAGATTAGATCCAGATACCAGCTCTGCAAGAGCTGATGCCATCTTCTTCTTGCCAACCCTGTCGGGACCCATAAATAATAACCACATGTCACCTTTTGATCCAGCAGCACGTTGTCTTCCATTGCCAACTTTGCATTGGGTCACGGTTGCGGCTACTGCTGATGCTGCTTCCCGCTGCCACCATACCTTCTCCATCAGACCCTTGAGGAGCTTCTTGAATGAGTCAGCATCTAATGTGCTAAGTAGTTTATTGGTCTGCACTTCATGCAAGTTGTTCTGTGGTTCAGAAGGCATGCGGCGCAAAAAGTCTTTGATTTGTTCTTTAGGGGTTTGATCTTGGCCGGGTTCAGTGACCTTTGTTTGCCAAAGGACCAGGTCAGTCCTCACTGGGCTTCCTGGTGAGGAAACTGCATTCTCAGAGGGTTGAGAGGCCACTTGATCAGTGTTGGACTGCAGAGTCTCCTCGAGACTTCTGTTCTGCTGTAATTTGGGTTGAACGGTTTGGTGACCAATCAGATTTGGATTGTACAAGCCTGTTATCGAGAGAGGTATAGGAAAAATTCTCTCAGGGTTGAGACTGGGCTGATGGACATTGGGATGAAGACGCAAGCATGTATCATTCCATTTCTTAAGTAACTCTTGACTCCTCTGCTTCCACATCAGCTCTTGGTCCTTAGCCTGAAAAGAATAAGAACGACAATATGATTCATCTGAATATAACAAGTCTTGTACCCACACAAATGATAAAATGAAAAGAGAGAGACGGGGTGGGGGGGATCAGTTTGTGCTGAATTACCTGTGTCTGATTTATTGTCTCGGACTCGCCCTCATGGGCTTTAGCATTTTGCAACCACTGTGGCAGCAGCGATCGAGTCGCTTCTGATTTAACTTCGGAAGATGAATTCTCAGACCCCTTGGGTAAAAGTTTGGCAAGTTCTTGTTCATAATTCAGCAAGCACTCTGCACAACAACTTGTTCTTCGAGCAGGATCCAAACTTTCAGAGAGACGTCTTGGTGGAGCAGCTGTTGCGGTGGGAAACCCTTTCAATGGGGATAAAGACTCAAAAGAGTTACTAAAGATACCATTAGTGCCAAGCCTGAATGTCAAAGAATAACAGAATTAAATAGAATGCCTTAAACCTAAGATATGATATGAAGACGAAAGTGAGATATGAAGTCCTATATAATATACTGTAAAAACTATGGAATTTCATCAGTTATTGAAGCTTCAAAGGCTGAAAGAAAATCCACGAAAATCGAAAAACCAAGGCTGTTTCTGAGCTGAAACGGAATCTGATTTTAGGACATGATTAAATTTCAAGGAACAATGGGTTCTATAAACACTTTTAAGGTCACCCTGCATAGAGGACGTCATGCACAAAAAATTTCCTTCTAACTTCAATCTGAAGCAAATTATCCACCCTACATAAAGATCGACATGATCGATGTGCTTGAAAATATAACTATCACCTCCACGATCAAGTGCCAACTTAATAATTTCAAAATAAGCTTTAGAGTTGTAATAAAAAGAAGAACAACAAGGATACCTCTGAAACATCGCCAAAGGCCCTCTTGCAGCGACTGGCATTGCCTGGAGATCCCAGTCATTTTCCATGGATGGATGGTAGACCTGGCACCTCAAATAAGTCTCACAAGTAGCAGTCCCAATCAACCAAAGCCGGCCCCCAGTCCCCTCTCTGAACCGCCCCAACAGCCTCCCCATCTCCACCACTGCCGCACGCCCCACCTCTGAAACAACCTGTTGCTGCACTGCCGCACCTGAACCCACCGCCCCGAAACTTACCGGCTGCTCGACCAACCATTTCAAATCACCCAAATCAAGAATAACACCACCACCACCACCACCCCTCGAATTGGCAATCCGGGTCTCAATTAAATCCCCCAATTCCTTAACTTTAGCTGGTATTTGGGCTTTATCGGAAGAAAATTCCTTCCCCCAAGGAATCACCTGAGCGTTCATGAGAGGCCCTGCACCCAATTCCTTATTCTCTATCCTCCTTAATAGCTCCCTTACGACCACTTCTGGCTCTGTCTCTCCCACCAATACAGGATTTCTCTTCTTTGTTCGTAACAAAATATCCATAACCCGCTTCACCTCGTCACCTCTCTGCTGTCCCAATTGGGCTGCACTTCCCTGCTGCAACCGGGGATTCAAATATAGATTCCTGTTCGTCGCCGATGGGACCGGGGTTGCTCCAGGTCTAAATCCCAATCCAATTGGAGAAGAATTAGCGACCGATGCGGACGAACTATGAGACTGTTCAATTGTGGCCTTGACAGCCGGACTGGAGAAGCTGGCCTCGCGCATGACTCGGCTCACACTGGGGTCGTCGAGAATGGAAATAATCAGCTGCTCCAGCTCGACTTTGACGGCTAAAAGTGGCTGTTGCTGCTGCTCGGGGCAGCCGCGGCGCTGATGCGCCTGCGCACGCTTCAGCGCCGCCATTAGAGCATTGGAGATGGGCGGCTCCATCCCGGGGCTCATGTTCTGGGCCGTCGGGAGGCGCTCCAGGGCGACGCTGAAGCAGAGCTCCAGCGCGCGGCACTGGAGCGGGTGCGAGGAATTGGGGTGGGATTTGATGCAGGCCTGGCGGAGGAAGCCCGAGGGCGAGGCCAATAGGGTCGCCGCCACGTGGAGCGGCGTCGTCTGTCCGTGGTTGCGACGACCCGCCTCGGCGATCGAGTTATTGAGCACACTCGCCGCCTCCGGCGTTAGGGTTTGCTGGATCGTGCTGAGTCCTGCTCTCATTTCCAAATAATGAATTTGACAAAACGCCCCCACGAACACCAGACGATTTGCGTATGGATAATTAGTCGAGAAAAAGCCCAAATGATCGCTTTTCGCGTCTTCGAATTGGGCGATGGTGGAGGAGAAGCTATGTGTATTGGGTGAAACTGAGTCAGTGAAGAAACCAGAAACACAGAGACAGCAGAGACACGAAGCAGCAATGAAAAAGGTCCTAGTGCGAACGGTTGATTCCAAAATGGACAAATTCGCGACTTTTGGGAGG
>QEOT01123791.1:4748-25295 GCA_003123785.1 Pterocarya stenoptera
AAAAAAAAAAAAAAATCATTATTTTTGAAGTAACAAAGTATAAAGACGAAAGGTCAAGTTGATGGTATTGGACTATCTTGGCAATCCTAAATCCATCAATTTATGTTAGTGACCCATGCAAGATATTTTTGGGATAAATAAGTTATTAAAAGCTAATTTGAAATATAACAGCGGAAGTAAATAAAAGAAATGACGATAATTACACACAAAATATCAAGATTTAAATGGTTCGGTTCAATATCAGTTATTATTATTATTCATTATTTCTTATTACTATCCAATATTCTATCATTACTTTTTCATTATTATTTACAAACATTCTCAAACACTTTCACTATCTCTTGAATTTAGCAAGAATAATATTTTATTAAAATTTAATCATAATATTATCAATAACATTAAAAGTTTGTTAATTTGAATTTCTACACACAAGTAAGGTTGACAATTTTTGTCATAAAAATTCTATTTGCAATTTCTAAATAGAGATTACATGTACTAATCCTTAATTAAATAAATAAAAGTATCATTTTGAAAAGAATCTTATTATAACTTTAAAATATTTTAAAAATAAAATTGACTAGATTTATACATACAGTCTCCATTTGTACGTAACGTTGCTCTTTTTTAGATGACCTCACGAGCACGACATGAAACGGTAGAACTACAGTCACAAAATTTTTACTTGAATCAATTTTACATGAACTTTATTAATTGGGTCATTTTTCGAGTCAACCCGGGTCTCGCGAAACCTGTGGCCCGACTGATTAATTTATTTGATGCATCAGAAAATATTTCGTCATTAGATGATAAATTTATAAGTAAAATATAATAAAAAATTTCTAATAATTTAATATCACATAATAAACTAATAAAAAAAATAAAAATTAATATGATAAGTAGCATTAATCTTTATACTAATATACAGTGATGATCCTTCAACGTTGAAATCCTGAAAATTGAAAGTCTCGAAAATCATAGCATTTGGATGTTCTTTCGATGACTACTATTGTACCACAAGAGGATAATCAGAACCCTCGATCTCTAGTCCGTGTGTGGCAGAAATATGTTATTTTTTCATGTACATATGTTTATAAAAGCATTTTCTTAAATTTCAAGGATAAACACATTAATACCAATTGAAAAAACAAATTCAAATTTTGAGTATTTTTTTATTCAACAACTATATTTATCATTATTTATAACAATTCCTTTTCCTTATTACTTGGGCAGCCATTGGAATATCTATAATATTCTATATCTATATTTTTGAATATTTAGATCTTTTCTACAATTATATTATATTCTTTATTTTATGAGTGTCTTTAATGGTGTAGGGGATGATAAGTATAATTTTCATTAAACAAATCACGAATTTTTGTAAAAAAAGATCACTTGATAATAATGCAGAGTTGTTGAAGTAAATCTGTTATAAATTATATCTATATATACTTTTGAAGAATGATGGATGGCAGGGTGACTCAGTGCAAACCCGTAAAACTCGACATTAACCCAGCTGAAAAATATAATTATTGTTCGAGTCATATATATATATGTATATATATATTTATAGAAGTCATAAATTAAAGTGAGAGGAGAGCTGGCAAGTGGGTATAATCACTAATAATGTGGTGAACAGCATAGTTTACTTGTTTTTGGGGGATATGGACAAGATTTTCATACTATTTGGAAGTTGCGCGCGATAAAAACATGAGACATGCAAGAATCGGCAAGATTTGCGTGCTTAGGATTTACGTTTCTTAATTTTACGATTGGATCCAGGAGAAGGAAAATGATGCATCTACCGACCATGCATCCGATAAAAGCTATCATTTTTTTTTTTTTTTACTTCATTGTTAAGTAAGTATTTTTAAATGAATTTGTGGATTTTTTCTTTCTTTTTTTTACAAAAATGTTTAAAGTGATTTAAAAAAAATGCTTCAAAAAAAGACACAAAATAAAAAAATTGTATTTTTGCACTTCTCGGTAGAAACTCTTGAGACTCTACTCATTACTATTTATAAAGAATTCAACTCAGTTCATCATTTAAACGCAGTCTAAATCATCATCTTTTGAAAATCTTATTGTCATTCTTGTTTGCTATCCGAAAAAAATAAAGATAAATAATATTGTTGATTGCCCAAAACATTCTTATTTTATTAACTTCTCTTTTGTTTTAGTGTTTTTGCCTCCGAGCACTGTAATTACTATTATCTAAAAATAGATAATGTTTTTATTTACATAGAAATTAATAATTGATGTATCAATTATTAATATGTTAAAATTTATAAATTTAAAATTTAAAAGAAAACTAATAAAATAAAATTGAAAATAACATCCCAAGTACAAGTAACATTGCCCTCCCAATGCGGTCAAACTAGGAGCATTAATCAGGGCTCGTTTTCTCTCTCCAGACCATTTTCTCTCTATCCAAGTAGCCAGCGATCTCAGCCTTTCCGCCCACTCCCTTCTTCGCTTGTTTAGCAACCGTCAGTCATGTCTATCAATTTTTTTTTTACCTGCTTTCTGGCCTTCTATGAGTGCCACCCACCCCACCATTAGACTCCCCAGCCATTGATTTATTAGACAAAAAGAAAAAATTGTCCAAACAAGTGCCCTGTGTGTCTCACGCTTGGCTTAAAGTGCACTTGAGATCCTCATGCTGCCATGCCAGGAGGAATCTTTTGCCACCATGCGGCTCCATTAGGATTAGCAATTTCGTATCTCTTAGATCCGAGTCGGACCAGACCAGCAAAATGGTCGTGATTGTCTCCTTCAATCGGATCAGACCAACAAAATACAACACACTCCTCTCAACTACGACTTTTAGTCGTAGTGTTATAATCTGTTTATCAGACTATATTATAATCGCTTTAAGGCAGCTTCCCCTTTGTGGGAAATGGGTTAGAGTCAAGAGATTGACTCGAGAACTCGCTTTTTTATTTTTATATTCTGGTGTTGCTTTTGCTTATTTTGGGATGATTGTTGGAGACTCTCATCTTATTAAATCTTATATCTTTGTAACCATTTAGTTTAATTTATGTTATATTTTTCTTAAAAAAAGGAAAATATTACCCTCACTAAATAGATCACTTTACTCTTTTTTGTTTAAAGCACTAGTATTAGATTATGCATCTATATATGTATCTATATGTTTGCATAATATGATCTTAAATTTACCTGCATTAGATTATGCATATCTAAAAATTTACATAGTCATGAATAATATTTTTACAAATTTGAAGATGTATTGTTCACTCTTTGAATCTTATTTTATTACTTTTTTCTCTCTCCTTCTCTCTCTCTCCCCACCAACCGATAGAATTTTAAGAAAAAAACTCTAGGGAGTGCTAAATGATAAAATTTGCATAGGTGCTAATTGCAAGATATAAACAAAAAATTAGAAAAATGAGAAAATAATAAAATTTTATTATTATTTAACTCAAAAATACACAATTCAGTGTGAGAGTTTTTTTATATGCAAAATTAATTTCTAAAAAATATGATTATATATATATATATTGAAACCAATTCTAATGCTCGATTGAATACATTTTTAAATTTGAAAAAATACGTTCTCCTTTGCTTAGAAAAAAAATAAAAAAAAAGAAGTAATTATTGCCAGGGTGTCAACTGTTCCCTAAACATATAGCCGCGTCATCACAAAGAGCGATTCTCTCTCTCTCTCTCTCTCTGCATTCTTAAAATTTTAAAAATACTGTTTGCATTTTGCCCCAAAGTTGTCTCTCTCAAGTCTCAATCGTTTCGATTTCTTTCTTCTTTTTTATTTCATTTGAAAACTAGCAGCTGGATTGTTTTCCACCGCGGGGTTTTTTCTTCTTCTTTTTTCCCCCCCTCTCCCAAAAACTCCATCGACCTCTTTTCGGAAGCAAAAACCAGTAGAAGTTTATTGATGTCATAAAGTTTTTTTTATTATTCGAATCCGTGGAGTAAGGAGGTTTTTGGTCGGGATCGGTTCGCCGAAAAGTTTGTGGAGGTGGTGGGGTTAGTCTCCGGCGACAATGGCGAGCGACTTGCCGATGGGCCCTCAGCTGGAGCAGATCCACGGTGAAATCCGCGATAATTTCCGATCCCTTGCGTATGTTCCCCATTAATCTCTCTCTATCTCTCTCTGTGATATGCGTGATTATTGTGATATGGTTTTGAATATTTCTCTTTGGCTTTAATTGGAAACTAGGTTTCGATGAGTCCGTTGTTTGAAAACACGAGGTTCAAAGAATAGGGGTGGGAACCAATTACTCTCCACGAACACTCAGCTAAATGAAAGAGAGCATTTGGCTTTGTGACCAGAGCAATGCGTCTATTATTCGATACCTTTAGTGCTAGATGGTGATTCTTGGCTACTGACTATGCAAATTAGTTATTAACAAAAGACTATGCCTATTCCCGAAAAGGGTTACTTCATTGCCATGCCAAAAAGATTCTTGCTTGGTGCTAAGTAATATTGTGCTCTCTTAGCTGCCAATATTTCTTGGTTGGAGCGTTGAATACGTTTTTCGTGCACAGTTGGTATATTATTATCGTGGATGCCTTTGGTTTATGTCAAGGTAGCTAACTTTGGTTGTCGCACCTAATTGTGTTATTCTCCAAGGAGAGCACATACCTGTGCTTAAATCTCATGTCATTTACTGCTGCTAAGTTATAAGAATGCATAGGCAGCTCTTTAGAAACTTGTGTTGGGGATAATGGAACAGTTAGATGGGTTCAATCAGATTAGTAATAATTGTGTGAGAAAGCCTATTAAAGAAGAAAATAGAGTACAAAGGCACATAAGCTGGAGGGTGTAGTTTTCAGTTGTTAGTATGGTGATGTGCTGGTATTAATATTTATCTGTTAGATAAGAGTCGGAAGACAGTGAAGTCCATTTTCAGTATTTATCTAATTTGAAAGTTGAAGAAAAGAATAGTTCCTTCCCACAAAGCTGGTGTAATTTTGTTTTGTATCGGTAGATTTATTGATGAATGCTTCTAGCAATGACTAAAATTGAATTAATGATACTGGGGAACTTGCTGTTACTGATACTGAATGGATGTTGTGACTATCAGTCATTTCTCTCAAAAAATGTCTAGACATCTCTAAAGAAGAGGTGCAAATGTCCACCCATCCTTAAGATACACGTTCCCCTTTATATTACTTGGGCTGCACCCCTGGTGCTTATAATAAAATTTAGTACCTCTACTTATAGAAAAGTAAGTGGCATAACTCTACTTTGAGAGGAGGATAATTTGATTCTCCTGCATGTGGAAGAAGGTTGATATGGCTACATTTGAGGTTTGCAATGTTTGCCTCACACGATTAATATTTTTTTATATATAAAAGAAATTTTATTCATACGAAAATAGGCATAGCCCAAATACACAAGACCTCACACGATTTATATAGTGTATTGTGCATGTACAGTAAAATAAGTGCGTACAGTAAAATAAGTGTTTTTTAGGTAAATTGGTGTGGCTAAAGTAGTGTCATCTTGCCCTCTACCCTTTCCCATCCAACATCTCTTTCTTGACCAGATGTACTTGGCATTGTACAATTCTTTGAAAAGCTTCCATCTCTCTTTTAATTTATTTTTTAACCTTTAGGTTTCTTACATTTAAGTTCTTGTGTAACTAAGTTTTTACAGTTTTCTTATGGCCCCAGTCAATGTTCCATCTCAAGCAAAAATGAAAAAACTTCCATGTTTATTTGAAAGTCCCATCTTGAACGAATGTGTAAGAAGTTTTTTTTATATGTGAGCAAAATTTTTATTGATAATAAAGAATAGGAATAGCTCGAGTACACTAGCCGTATGCAAGAGGTGACATCTCATAAGTAGAAGTAGATACAAGAAGTCTTGAAAGCTTAGTCCATTGAAATCTCTAGCTATTGCCCAAAGGAACAAAGTGTCGAAAAAAAGGCTCTTAAGTCCATCCAATGTCCTTTCTTGATCTTCAAAATGCTGGCCATTCCTTTCTTTCCAAATGCACCACAAAAGACATGAATTTTTTTTATAAGTAAAAAAAGACATGAAAATTATCTTCCACACTATTGTAAAAAGGTCTACCGCCCTCTTGTGCATTACCCATGCTAATTCTATTCTGCCAAAGAAGTCATTCCACAGGGTTCTAGCAACCTAACAATCAATTACTAGGTGATCAACTTATTCCCCACTCTTCTTGCACATGCAACTCCAATCCATCCATCACAATGATCTGGCCTTCCTTAGGTTGTCAAGGGCTAAAATTTTTCATTGAGCACTCATCCGTGATCGCTCCTGGAATGCACCAAGCTTTGACGATCTAGAGTGGTCAATGGATGAGCTTAGAAGCTTGTAGGTTGGTATGATTTTGAGGGATGAAAACATGTAACTGCCATATGGAAGATGATTCCTTTGTGCTAGATGTGGTGTTTTTGGCTAGAAAGGAATGGAAGATGCTTTGAAGACAGAACGTTCTATGGGAGAACTTAGGGACTTTTTCTTTAGGGGAGGTTTGGATACAAAAAGCCTTTTAACTGATATTATCTCATCTAATCATTACACATTTCTCAAATTCTCACACAAAATACAATAAATAATTCAACTTTTTCAAATCCCAAAACAATAATAATATTAGAAAATAATATTCTAACAATATTTTACCTATCAAAAAAATAATATTTTATTCAACTTTCATCTCAACTTACTATCTAATACTTTGTGTATGTGAGCTAAGACTCTTGTACTGAATGATGATAATTTTTTAGATTTGTAATAGCTTCCTTTTTTTTATTTTTTCCCTCCTACTTTCGAGTGTAGTAGGTATTTATTTTGTACATGTCCTCTGTACTTGGGCTTTACCTATTTTTGGTAATAAAATTTCTTATTAATTATATAAAAAAAAGCTTGGAAATTATCATCCTTTGGCTGCTCACAATGCAATGTCACTTTATAGTCATGGATTGGTGTTGTATGTGCAAAAAGAACGGAAAGTCCGTAGATCATCTATTACTTCATTGTGAGATTTCTATGACCTTGTGGAATGACTTCCTTGCTCGGATGGGTTTAGCTTGGGTGATGCGGAAATGGTAATTGATCTCCTAGCTTCTTGGTGAGGCATCCGGGGCAACCCACAGATTGCAATAGTGTGGAAGATAGTCCCAATTTGTCTATGGCAGTGTATTTGGAGGGAGAGGAATGCAAGAAGTTTTGAAGATCGAGAGCGGTTAATGGATGAGATTAGATGTTTTTTTTTCAATATTTTACTCCCTTGCTCGATTGTAATTGATTTTAATGGCATATCTTTTCGTGACTTCCTTGTTTTGTTAAACTTGCATGCATAGGCGACACTCTCGTATATGTCCTGTACACTTGGGCCTTTGTTTATTTTATGCTCAATAAAATTTTGTTTACCGATGAAAAAAAAAAAAAAAAAAATCCAAGGAAGTTGTCCAAGCAAAGAAAGTTGCTTTAGTGGCGCCTTACTCCTCCAAATACTTTTCCATCTAAAGGAAGAACTCACCTGAGAGATGAGGGCCTTGTAAAACGAACTTACAGTGAATTTCCCTTTCTTGGAAGGACTCCTAAGTATCTTGTTCGAGCCTCCAACTCCAAAATCAATAGAGGACAATAAGTTCAAGAAATCAGTGAGGGAGCCTATTTAGAGTCAAATAACTCTCTAAGGAAACTTAGGCCTCGTTCGTTTTCACAACTCTTTTCAATTTAACTCATCTCATCTCATCTAATAATTATAACTTTCCCCCAAACTTCCATACAAAATAAAATAAACAATTCAATTTTTTCAAATTCCAAAACAAAAATAATATTAAAAATATATATTCTAACATATTCTAACAAACGAGGCCTTACATTCTACTAAAGAGAGCCACAAAACAATTCTAATGCATCAACCATTGAAGGCTCCTTCTCGCGTGCAATCCTATGGATAATTGGGAAAGCATTCTTGAGAGCCCTATCCCTGCACCAGAAATCATGCTAGAACTTTATCTTGGAACTATGCCCTAGCTCTAGTCTAGTGTGTCTAGAGAAAACCCTCCATCCTTTTTTGATATATCTCTACAGACCCACCCCATACGAACTATGTACCTCATTTGAGTACCATCTTCCCTATACACTACCAAACTTGGAGTCAATTACTTTCCGCAAAGCCGCCCTCTCCTTTTGGTAATACCACAACCATGTTCCTACTAGTAAAGCTCGATTGAAGGGAAGATTTTTACCATGTTTATCCAAAAGTTTCAAATATGAAAGTTTCAACTGATCACATTGTTCATTTTGAAAGTGATGTTTTTGACAGGAGAGAGTTTTCCTATTTCCTCCAATACATTTATAAAATTGACTAGTGTCCATTGATGATGTGACATTTAGATGTCTTTTTAAAATTCAAAGTTAAAAAATTGGCACACGTCCATTAAAAAAACATGTACTTCTCACATGCTCAAGGGATACATGACAATTTTTTATACTGAACTTCCTCCAACCCAATTTGCAGGAAATCTCTGTCGTGTATGAATTATATGATTTAGGTAGTCCTGCAATTTTTTAAAGGTTTAAACTTTCTCTCTTAGTTTAATGTTCAGTTCAAGTGAATTAGGGGTGGTATGTCCCATTTACATAGTGTTTTAATTTATATAAATGAATTAATTAAGGCGTGATGATTTTCAAAACATTGGACGCCCCACATTCTGTAGATATAATAATTTCGTACTCCTCTGGGATGCTGTATACTCTCTTAATATCATTTTTTTACTTGTTTCTGATTTCGCATAGACATCATTACTGTAGTTCACGTTTTTATTTTGTTATTAATATGTTGAATTTGTTTATACAATTTCTTAAGTAGTACTTTATGTTGATTATCCGGCCTCCCTTTTGTTTGGGAGCTGCAGGATAGATACTTGTAATTCTTTAATGATTGTCTGGATACATTGCTGGGATGACTGGTTGATGATTATGATGCTTTACCTCTTTGCATTCAGAAATGGCTTCCAGAGGCTTGATAAGATCAAAGATTCTAATAGACAAAGTAAACAGCTGGAAGAACTTACAGGAAAAATGAGGGAGTGTAAAAGGTACGCCACTGGGTCTTTCATGTTGGATTCTAATTCTTCAGAGAATGGGATTTTACTTATTTTATATGTAGCATCGTTTATATCCTTAACTCCCCTGCCCCAACAAAAAAAAAAAAAAAAAAAAAATCTGGTTTGCCATTCATCAAACATTTGTGCATTGAACTTTGGTGTGGAGGATAGGAAAGTGTCCAACCATTTGTCATGTACCAAAAACTAATGTACGAATATTTTGGATAACAATTCTTGAGATTTGTGTGTTGATCTATACGCTATTAACTCATATTTTAGTAATTCATTTCAGATTAATTAAGGAATTTGATCGTGAACTTAAAGATGAGGAAGGGAGAAATCCTCCTGAGGTTAATAAGCAACTCAATGATGAGAAGCAGTCTATGGTCAGTATTTGGAACCTTCTATGTTTTTTTTTGGTGTTAATGACATGAATAGACACATGCATTATAAACACACACATGCATGTATGTCTGTCATACATCATGTAAATGATGCACTGCTTTTTTGTGTGCCATGTTGGTACTGCTTACTTTTGATGCTGTTTGTGTTTTGTGTTTTGAAACTCAGCTTATGTTGCAATACTTCACATTTGCAGATCAAAGAGCTGAATTCATACGTGGCATTGAGAAAAACGTGAGTGTTGACATTCATTTTCTTTTTAGGGGTCAGGAGTTTGGATCTGTTCTGTCTGGGGTTAACTTGTTTTGGAATGATACTACTTGAACCATGAAAGAAAATATTCAGCTTATCACATATAAGTTTTTTTTGATCGGTTAGCTTATCACTTATAATTTGACAACTAAATTAAAAAATTTTAAAAATTTACTTTCAGCTAGCAAATCTAACAAAATTTCTGTCCACTCTTCATCTGCTGGGTATTGTTGGACTTCAAATGCATATGTAATAATCTATTTTGCTGAACCACAGGTATATGAATACCCTTGGTAATAAGAGAGTTGAACTCTTTGATATGGGAGCAGGGGTTAGTGAACCTACGGCTGATGACAATTTTCAAGTAGCATCATGTGAGACCCATCTCCACTATGATTCACAGATTAGTTTCAACTTGTTTGATATTATTACCTGAAAATAGCTGTGCTAATATGTTCCATTGATGAATATGTTTTGTGCTAGACCTATGGATGCACTTTGAACTTGATATATTATTAGCTGTCAATCAACTGATTCTGTGTTAACTGTATCTATGCCAATTTTCCTTTAATTCAAAAGCTTCAACCGATGCAATGATAACTGACACAACCTTGGCTCTGGAATAGATCCATCTTCATACAGGAGAGTTGTCGGAATGCGGTGACAGAACTATTCTACTAATGTTTTGTGTCTACATTTGATATTTGAAGACTCCAGCAAGAGATTGCATGCATCCGTAGGGATTAGTCTTGACCCAGAATGGGTTGGAGATACCCCCCTTCACTAGAAAAGAGAAAACAATAATAAGAAAAATGAAATAATGATGTGGTACTCTGGAAAGAAAATTCTGTGGAGTTTGGAAGGGGCTGGAATTATTTCGTTACTAGTCAAGAAAATTCTGTGGAGTTTGCTTAATATTGGATGGAATAATGGTGTTTTTGGATTGAGGCATATGATGGTTACTTGGATTTTTAGTTGCTGATACATTTGGTGAGCATCCCTCACAGTGAAGTACATAGTTTAGGCCTCATTGGATATATGATATGTGCAAAAAGTTAACTTTTTGGATGAGGTTAACATTTCATCTAAATTCTCTGTCAAACATATTTGGATCAATTTTTGACTGTGGAAAAGTGTAATAAATTTTGCTGACATAATATGGTAGAATCATCATCTCCAATTGAAATATTTTTTCTACTGAGCTCTAGATGGTTCTGATCTTTGATCTACTTTAGAGACCTAACGAACTTAATGAAGGAAACTCGCCTAAGTCATCACCTCGTTGTTTAAATGGATTCCGTGAGTCCAATCATTTCCTGAGAATCTGAGTTACATTTTTCTACTCAGGTCTATAAGATGGTTATGATCTTTGATCTTCTTTAGAGAACTAACGAACTCAATGAAGGAGACTCACCTAAGCTGTGTTTGGATGCTAAGGTGATTTCAGATGATCTAAGTTGATTTGTGAATAATAGTGTTTTGTGAGTTTATTGAGATGTGTTTGAATGTAAATAGGTTGAGATATGTGTTTAAATGTATGAACTAGGTTGAGATGGGTTTAACTTTTTATGGGAAGTTTTAAAATAGTGGGTCCCTTCAATGATTGGTTTGAGATGGGTTGAGGTGATCTTGACATCCAAACATCTCTTCCCCTCATTATTTAAATGGATTTCGTGAGTCCAATCATTTCCTGAGAATCTGAGTTTTTTTTTTCCCAATTTTATTAGCTACCTGTGTACGTGAGAAAAGGCTTTGAAGCCAGAGTTTCTTGTCACAAGATACCTCTAGTAACACTTGATTGTATTTTAATAAGTTGCCTAAACTTCATATGACTGCGAAATATATGTGAATGAAACATTTGAAAGATAAAGAACCTTGGATTTTTATGCACATATGTATGTATGCACGTATTAATTTCTTTTTGTAATTCTTTGCAAAGAAGAGGTCTAAAAAAATTACTTGTACGCGTCTTGTCCTATAGCAATGACAAACCAAGAACTTATCAGTGCTGGAACAAAGACAATGGATGAGACTGATCAGGCCATTCAACGCACTCAAAAGGTGAAGTGTTTTGAAACATGTGCCAGCTCAAAATGTTTATGTTGTCATTATTCTTGACACTTGAAATTGACCGTTAGGTTGTTGAACAAACAATTGAAGTGGGAACTCAAACTGCTGTTACATTAAAGGGTCAAGTAAGTATAACCATAGAGTAATCTCAGTTATTCTTCTTCCCATCTGTTTGTAGCCTTCTATACCATAAACTGATATTTTGCAGACCGACCAAATGGGCCGAATTGTTAATGAGCTGGATACAATTAACTTCTCAATTAAGAAGGCTTCCCAGCTTGTGAAGGAGATTGGTAGGCAGGTTGGTTCTTTCTTCCCCCTGCCCCGGGGAATACAACTTGTTTTCCATTTATTTTGTTGAAACTAAATTTGATTTGTTTATTCCAGGTAGCTACAGATAAATGCATCATGCTTTTTCTATTCCTTATTGTCTGTGGTGTGATAGCCATCATTATTGTTAAGGTATTACCTCGAATACTTAGCTGTAAAATTCATTTATCTATTACCCTCGAATACTTGGCTGCAAAATTTCTGAGTCATGGACCAACATGTTGATCCCAATAATTTAACTTTTTGATTGAATTCTATTATTGGAGAAATCAAAATGTATTGGTCGGGTAAAACATTATTTTTCTCCCTTGGAGAAAAAAATAACATTCTCAAGGGAAGGAAGAAAAAATAAAAAATAAAGGTGAAACTAAAGTATTAAGACTATAAATGAATGTATGAATTTCTTGCTTTTTTAGCTTATTTCCGTTATGGACTAGCGGATTGCATTTTGTACATATATGCACACCAAAGCTTACAAAAACTTTGCATATTTCTCTGCAATATGTACATTTCAGATTGTGAATCCCAAGAACAAAGACATCAGGGACATCCCCGGATTGGCACCTCCAGCTCCCTCAAGGAGGCTTTTGTGGGCTGCAGAACATTTCATTTAGATTCATTATTTCGGAGCAGTTTTTCCGCCCATAATGGTTTGTGTTTTAAATTCATGCAAAGGGGTTCTCAGAGTAATGCCGTTTGCAGGTCGTTTGTCCTTTTTTGTTTTTCTAATTTACTTTCCATAATTAATATTGGTTCTTGCCTGCTATGTGCATATTCTGTCTGCGATTCTTCTGTGTTGTGTGTAAATCACGTGCGAGCCCTTTTTGCTTTGTTTTGAATGCCATATCCCTTCAATGACAGCATGCTTTTTGGGTAGGCGTCTACAAGCTAATTATATTTTCTAGTCAGTGATTATGGGTATGCATGTTGTGCTAAATTAGTTTGCTCTCCACTTTTTGAGGAATCCCCACGGGTATACGAGTAAATTTTTGAAAGGGTTTTTCAAATTCTTCGGTTCCAAGGGGGAAAACAAGATTTGCTGAGATATATACCTTAGAAAAAAAAAAGGCATGTCCAAATTAAAAGGAAAGGTATTATTCATCATTATCTTTTTTAATCATCATTCTTTCATCTTTGGTGACCACTTCTAATGATTAAAAAATTAATTATTATAGTTTATTTATTTACTTATGGCTCATTTGGATAGTGAGATAAGATGAGATTATTTTAGATGAGTTGGATAAAATATTGATAGAATGCTATTTTTTAATATAATTATTGTTTTGAAATTTAAAAAAGTCGAATTATTTATTATATTTTGTGTGAGAATTTGAAACAGTTATAATAATAAGATGAGATGAAATGAAATCATCTCTATATCCATAGGTCTTAATCATTTGATGACATGTTAATGCTAGGAGATAATGAAAAAATAATGTTAAAAGATAATGAATAGCATTTTTCAAATTTAAGACTTTGATTATGTCGTTATGCTACAAATAGAAGTAAATACAAGCTATAAATATAAGTAAATACAAGTTATGGCCTGGAAGAATGAATGGAGGAGAGTTATGTTGGGTTTGGATAGATAGTTTATATGAGATGAGACGTTATGTTTTGGATAATAGTTGAATAAAATATTATTAGAATATATTTTTTTAGTGTTATTTTTATTTTTTGATTTGATAAAGTTGAATTGTTTATTATATTTTTGTATAGAAATTTAGGAAAGTTGTAATGATGAGGTGAGATGAGAAAGTTTATGAATCCAAACTGAGCCTAGGGTGCACCTGAGCTGGCTTCCTCCTATAACTTGGTTTCTCCTTTAGATTATTATTATTATTGTTGGCCTGCCTTTACGCTGTCAAGAATCATGCATGAGCTGCGAAGAACGTCCAATGTGAGATAACCTCGATGTTGAAAGTAGAGGCGTTTCTTCATCAAAATCCAAATCAGAGTCACCACCATTCCCTCCAGCATTTGGTACGGATATGTCAGATGACTTCTTCTCCAACTTCCAATCCTGTATGTATTGTATTACCCAACATTGAAAGCACAGCTATTAGGAGAGAGAGAGAGAGAGAGAGAGAGAGAGAGAGAGAGAGAGAGAGAGAACACCAACTTATGAATAGAATTTTTTAATATATAAAATGATATATGAGATTGACCTTAGGGATTCTTACAGGCATACTTTCAGCAGATTGTGGAGATACTCGAACATCCTTAACCTTTATGTAATTGTACATGAAAACGCCACATAGTGCTGTAGGGGTAAAAAGGAATTTTAATGTGAAGTGAAAGTAAAGCTTGCACTTCGAAAAGGATGGAGACTTACCAACCCCGTAACCAATTATATTCAACCCTGTAATTGTGGACTCCGGAAATATGACAGCTGAAAGGGCTATCAACATCCAGTCTTTAAGAACGCCAGCAACCCGGATGGTAACTGCTCCTGTTCTTCCAATTACTAAGAAAATGGAGAAATTCAAGGCCAGAGCACAAAGAGCATTGGAGAAAAAGATCCAGAAGTTAAACTGGTTCGGGGAAACTTGCATTTGAGTCTTCTCCAGTAAACACCAAGGCACAAACAAAAACACAAAACTGCATGTGAAAGTGTCAACAAGTGAGAAGCTCATACCATAGCATTTACTGTTAGGTACCCACCAATGTAAGCGCTTAAAAATTATTGTGTATATAGATTTATGAAGAAGAACAAAACTTAATAGCTACAAAAGACTTGACACAATTGTTCATCCTCCAAAATTTATATATTTTCTACAATATAAATTGCAGATTTATAAACCAAAAACAAGAAACTAAAAAGGTTGATGTCAACTGCCATAAAACTTCGTTTGGTTATACAAACTATCTCATCTCATCTAATTATTACAATTTTTTTAAATTTTCAAACAAAAATAATATTCTAACAATATTTTATTTAACTTTCAACTTTTATCTAATCTCATTTCATCTTATCTCATCTCATCTGTGTAATCAAACAAGGCAATCCTAAGCATATGTTTTTAAGAGGAAATAAACCCAGATGCTTCAAAACAAAGTACCTGCACGGAGCTATGTAATATAAGCTGGTGATGGGGTTTATAGTTAAGCCTTTCTTGTTTAGAAGGACTTGAGTTAAGACCAGCCTAAGAGCTTCTGCAAAGATGCCTGTCACTTGGTAAATTGTACCGAGTACATTAAAATGAATCTCCCCATATGAGGAAATGACAACTCCAACACTGACCAGCAACATGCACAAGAACACGTCACACCTTGGTTTGTCAATGCCACACATAATAGCCATGATGAATGTTGCCATAGGCACTGAAACATCACAATTAAGATATAAATGGTGATCTAGTAGTTAAAGAAATTTATCATGATAGTAACAAAATATGCAGGTACTTCAAACATACTTAATGCTTTGAGCATCTGAATGAAGGCCACAGAAATGTGCAAGAAAGCGGTGTTACCAAACCTGCATGAAAAGCGAAAAAACTTGTTAATAGACGTCAATCCACCAACATCAAGATTGTTTCAAAAGACCTCATCGCTGATAACAGTCCAAAACCTAGATAAGGCAGTGGTGGCCCTTCTATCAACAAAGTTAGCTTCTGAAACTACCACACATGCACGCATGCAAGCGTGCGCATATTTAAAGTAAGTTTCACTGTCTATCCAAGAATCAATAAAGAAAAACTTCACTGTCTTCAAAAACCAATGAAATCCTCACATCTAATAAAAAAAGATCAAGGATTTCACCTTGATATTGTGCAACTAAACACATGCATGCAAAGTAGATCCATAATTAATCTTTGGCGGGAATATATGGCACACGTTTATAGTAATAAAAGATCACAAATTACAAATAACATAATTCAAGGGGAAATGGAGAAAAGCCCCGCATATAGAAAATAAAGTAGAAGAGCATAAGGAAAATCTGGAAAGAGACTCAACGAAAGGTTTGGTTCAATTATATATTTAAAAATTAAAAATGCCCAATGAGTGTTAGGGCGAGACACGGGGCTATATTTTTCAATACATTCATAGACGACTTTTCAAGATATGGTCATGTTTATTTGATCTCCCATAAGTCTCAAATATTGGATTGCTTTAGGCAATACGTGAATTTGGTTGAAAATCAATTAGATAAGAGTATAGATGCTCTAAGAACTGACCGTGGACGTGAATATTTGCCTGAACAGTTTAAAAGGCTCTGTGATGAAAAATGAATTAAAAGGCAGTTGACGATGCCATATTTGCCACAATAAATGGCGTGACGGAAATGAGAAATCGGACACTGCTTGAGATGGTTAGATCGATGATGGCACAAGGAAACCTATCAATATCATATTGGGGATGCACTTTTGACTGCAACCTACATCCTTAATCGAGTGCCCTCAAAATTAGTGACGTCTACTCCATATAAACTTTGGACCAGTGAGAAACCCAAGTTGAATAACTTATGGCCATGGGGTCCAGCGGACTTCATAAATATGGAAAGTTGGGTCATAGAGGGAAGACATGTACATTTATAAGATACTCTGATCACTCTAAGACATATGTATTAATCGGTGAACAACCTGATAGAACAATATTTAAAATTGAGTCACGAGATGTGAATTTCATCAAGGATGAATTTCCAATTGGATGTGAGGTTGATATGAGTTTGGAACTCCAAGAACTTGTGAATCAAGAGGAAGCCATTCCTAGCATCCTAGTTGAGAGTGATGTAACTTTTCAAACTCCTAGAAACAGTGGGAGTGATTTGGCTCCAAGTAACAATATACCACTTGTTGGTTATCCACAACAGTTTCAACCATGTAGGAGCTTACGTGCTCCTACGTGGAAATGTTTCTTGTCGTCGATTTGGAATTGAAGGAAAAATTTTTATGGTGGGGCTGCAAGATGATGATGAGCCTAGAACCATCCAAGAAGCTTTTTCATCTTCTACTAAAGATGAGTGGATGAAAGCACTAAATGATGAGATAGAGTCTATGAGGATTAATTAGGTCTAGAATATGGTAGACCTACCACCAGGATGGAAGGCCATTGGGAATAAATGGGTTTTAAAGGTCAAACGCAGAGTGGATGGGTTAATAGAAAGGTATAAAACTTGTCTCGTGGTGAAAGGATATACCCAACAAAAAAGGTGTAGTTTTAAGGTTTGCTTTAATTCGTATGATTTTAGCCATTGTAGCACATTTGAATTTGGAATTCTATCAGATAGACGTTAAGACGACTTTTCTCAATGGGGTACTAGATGAAGAGATGGATCAACCCATAGGCTTTGTGGTCAAAGGTCAAGAGCGCAAAGTGTGCAAGCTTAAATGATCTATATATGGTCTAAAGTAATAATCTAGATGGTGGTATCTCTGATTCCATCGAGCTATTCTCTTGAATGAGTTTACGATAATCGTAAAAGATCACTGTGTTTATATAAAACGGTCCAAAATGAGTTTTGTATTGTTATCATTATACGTTGATGACATTCTGATGACTGGAAATGATAAGGGGATGATTGTCTCTACTAAGGAGTAGTTGTTTCTCAATTTTGAGATGAAAGACATGAGTGAGACAAAATATATTTTGGAAGTTAAAATCTATAAAGATTGTTCAAAAAGACTTCTGTGTTTGTCTCATAGACTTATATAAAGAAGGTCCTTGAACGCTTCCAAATGAGTAATTGTAAACCTATTGACAACCCAGTTACTAAAGGTGAGACCTTATGCAAAGAAATGTATCCTAAGACTCCAAGAGAGGTAGAGAAGATGACTCGTATTCCTTATGCTAGTGCTATTGATAGTCTGCTGTACACAATGATGTGTACTCGACTAGATATGTGTTATGCAGTTGGCTTGGTCAGTAGATTCTAATCTAATTTTGAACTGGCCCATTGGAAAGCAGTCAAAAAGATTTTTAGATATCTTAAGGGAACTACAGACTATATGTTATGCTATCAGGGTTCAGGTTTGCAGCTAAATGGTTACAGTGGTGCTGATTGGGGCAGTAATTTAGATGAGTGCAAATTGACAACTGGGTATGTTTTCTTGCTGAACAATGGTGCCATTACATGGAGTAGCAAGAAACAACTCTGCATAGCTTTATCCACTATGAAGGCAGAGTACATAGCATGTTCAGCAGCAGTTTAGGAGTCTGTTTGGTTGAGGAGGTTCCTTCAACACCTAGATATCGGTGTAGATTATTACAATCCAGTGACCATTTTTTGCGACACCATGGTTGCTCTCGCATATGCTAAGGATCCAAAATATCATGGAAGAACCAAACATATTGATATTCGATATCACTACATTAGAGACTTGATGTCACAAAAGAAAGTGGTCCTGAAACATCTATTTATGAGTCACATGGTTGCTGATCCATTGACAAAGCCCATAGCGAAAGATGCTTTTATGACTCATGGTAGGAGTTTAGGATTGCATAGACTGTGATTATAATTTTATTCAGTTGACACATTAATGTAAACTTTCTTTGGAGATATTAATGCAGTATAATATTTTCTTTCAATTTGTCTTTATCATATTGCATGAATTGTACATGCACACAAGGTATGTTAACAGGTTTCGATTGGCTCACTCACACGAGCGATTGCACATACACTTGGTACTTGTCTAGAGAGGGATAAGTATGACACAAAAATAAATGTTGCCTTAGTGAGAACTACCGTGCATGGACACCTCACAATCCATATAGCCTGTGGGAAGCTAGATGCGAGACTCTATTTGGCGCTTTGGAGGCAAGTAAATGGAGAGACTCGGGTTAGACATAGAAATTGTGTCTGGGCTAAGATCTGTACTATATTTGATATGGACATACATTTTTTAAGAAAAAGAGATCCATCGTAGCATGTATTTCATAGTACATGTGCTTATGCAATCAGATATGAAAGTGAATGGATGGTTTCCTGTTTATTTACTGTGTGAGTCCTATATTTTACTTTTAAATGCCCTTCTTGACCTTTGACAATATCGCTCGGTACTTGGAGGCCTTGATGTTTACTACTCTAGCATGCTGTCTATGATCATGTTTGATACGGTTTATATGGGTATTACTGGGAAAGCGGTTAGACTAAAATTGAGTGACAAGCGGGCGAAGAGAAGACTATTTTCACAATGCATTCTTGGTTGTATTTGCTAACATCAAACTTTGGCGCTACAATTTGGTAGTGACAATTTTTGTGAACACATCATGATAACTTAGAAGCAATTAAGCATAGTTCTGAGTTTTTGAAACTCAAAAGGGATCGAATATTCTTGATCAGATGCGATCGAATGAGTCTAGGGCATACAAGAAACTTTAGGGATGTTGTTATGTCGATCTTCTCTGGGAGAGATTTGGTATAGTGCTCCCACACAATTTTTTTAGGTGTACTCGTTGATCACACAACCTATTTTTTTGTATGAATGAGATAGAGGACACGTTGAGAGATATATGCTGGGGCATGCCCACTATGTGCGGTAGGAGTTGTAATAAAGCAGGGACGCCTTTAGTGGGCGTACCCCTGCCACTTCCTATAATGCGATGGTAGGCATTACTCTAGGCGTTATGCCTGGAGTTATGGAGGTAACGTAGGCTGGCCTTTAAGGTTAGCCGATGGTTACCATACGAGGACTAATTTTAAATTCCTTCATTCTTGACAAAGACACGATTGAGTGTTTTAGGGATCTTTTTATATTGTTCTCTGAAAGACTCTTAGGTTGTGGGTATCTTGAGTGGCTCTCTAGATTTATCTACGTAGCACACTCACACACTGGCTGAATGCGAACTCGGATTGAACAAAGGTCTGAATATTGGATTCACTTGTGAAACAACTACACAGATTATTTTTGAGGTGTTTCTTCCTCTATGTATATTTACATAAAATTCTAACAATATGAGACTCGTTTATAGTAGGGGTGTAAACGGGCCGGTCCGGTTCGGCCATGGGTCCATGGTTGGACCGGATCGGACCGGTAGTCATCGATCCGGTCCGGTCCGGTCAATTTGGTCCGGCCTTTTTTTTTTTCTTTTTTCACATCAATTAATAAAAAAAATTTATTTACAATACTAAATTAAACAAAATGACTTGTTAATATGGATTATGTAACAAACACAATAAAAAAATATTTTATATGGTCAATGATAATAAATTAAATGAAAATTACATTATTGATGATGTTAATTATTACTTTATTACTTACTTAAAGTATGTTAATACATAATGAGGTATATACGACTTTAACATTTTGTATATGAAGCAATAAGCATAAATAATTTAATTATCCATATATATTACATCCATAATTGAGAAATATACATACTTAATATACTATTATAAATAAGCATAAAATATTTAATTATACATACTATTATAAATTTATAAATTATACATATATTATAATTTATACTATAACTCTTAAT
>QEOT01123791.1:28138-83300 GCA_003123785.1 Pterocarya stenoptera
AGGATGAATTTCCAATTGGATGTGAGGTTGATATGAGTTTGGAACTCCAAGAACTTGTGAATCAAGAGGAAGCCATTCCTAGCATCCTAGTTGAGAGTGATGTAACTTTTCAAACTCCTAGAAACAGTGGGAGTGATTTGGCTCCAAGTAACAATATACCACTTGTTGGTTATCCACAACAGTTTCAACCATGTAGGAGCTTACGTGCTCCTACGTGGAAATGTTTCTTGTCGTCGATTTGGAATTGAAGGAAAAATTTTTATGGTGGGGCTGCAAGATGATGATGAGCCTAGAACCATCCAAGAAGCTTTTTCATCTTCTACTAAAGATGAGTGGATGAAAGCACTAAATGATGAGATGGAGTCTATGAGGATTAATTAGGTCTAGAATATGGTAGACCTACCACCAGGATGGAAGGCCATTGGGAATAAATGGGTTTTAAAGGTCAAACGCAGAGTGGATGGGTTAATAGAAAGGTATAAAACTTGTCTCGTGGTGAAAGGATATACCCAACAAAAAAGGTGTAGTTTTAAGGTTTGCTTTAATTCGTATGATTTTAGCCATTGTAGCACATTTGAATTTGGAATTCTATCAGATAGACGTTAAGACGACTTTTCTCAATGGGGTACTAGATGAAGAGATGGATCAACCCACAGGCTTTGTGGTCAAAGGTCAAGAGCGCAAAGTGTGCAAGCTTAAATGATCTATATATGGTCTAAAGTAATAATCTAGATGGTGGTATCTCTGATTCCATCGAGCTATTCTCTTGAATGAGTTTACGATAATCGTAAAAGATCACTGTGTTTATATAAAACGGTCCAAAATGAGTTTTGTATTGTTATCATTATACGTTGATGACATTCTGATGACTGGAAATGATAAGGGGATGATTGTCTCTACTAAGGAGTAGTTGTTTCTCAATTTTGAGATGAAAGACATGAGTGGGACAAAATATATTTTGGAAGTTAAAATCTATAAAGATTGTTCAAAAAGACTTCTGTGTTTGTCTCATAGACTTATATAAAGAAAGTCCTTGAACGCTTCCAAATGAGTAATTGTAAACCTATTGACAACCCAGTTACTAAAGGTGAGACCTTATGCAAAGAAATGTATCCTAAGACTCCAAGAGAGGTAGAGAAGATGACTCGTATTCCTTATGCTAGTGCTATTGATAGTCTGCTGTACACAATGATGTGTACTCGACTAGATATGTGTTATGCAGTTGGCTTGGTCAGTAGATTCTAATCTAATTTTGAACTGGCCCATTGGAAAGCAGTCAAAAAGATTTTTAGATATCTTAAGGGAACTACAGACTATATGTTATGCTATCAGGGTTCAGGTTTGCAGCTAAATGGTTACAGTGGTGCTGATTGGGGCAGTAATTTAGATGAGTGCAAATTGACAACTGGGTATGTTTTCTTGCTGAACAATGGTGCCATTACATGGAGTAGCAAGAAACAACTCTGCATAGCTTTATCCACTATGAAGGCAGAGTACATAGCATGTTCAGCAGCAGTTTAGGAGTCTGTTTGGTTGAGGAGGTTCCTTCAACACCTAGATATCGGTGTAGATTATTACAATCCAGTGACCATTTTTTGCGACACCATGGTTGCTCTCGCATATGCTAAGGATCCAAAATATCATGGAAGAACCAAACATATTGATATTCGATATCACTACATTAGAGACTTGATGTCACAAAAGAAAGTGGTCCTGAAACATCTATTTATGAGTCACATGGTTGCTGATCCATTGACAAAGCCCATAGCGAAAGATGCTTTTATGACTCATGGTAGGAGTTTAGGATTGCATAGACTGTGATTATAATTTTATTCAGTTGACACATTAATGTAAACTTTCTTTGGAGATATTAATGCAGTATAATATTTTCTTTCAATTTGTCTTTATCATATTGCATGAATTGTACATGCACACAAGGTATGTTAACAGGTTTCGATTGGCTCACTCACACGAGCGATTGCACATACACTTGGTACTTGTCTAGAGAGGGATAAGTATGACACAAAAATAAATGTTGCCTTAGTGAGAACTACCGTGCATGGACACCTCACAATCCATATAGCCTGTGGGAAGCTAGATGCGAGACTCTATTTGGCGCTTTGGAGGCAAGTAAATGGAGAGACTCGGGTTAGACATAGAAATTGTGTCTGGGCTAAGATCTGTACTATATTTGATATGGACATACATTTTTTAAGAAAAAGAGATCCATCGTAGCATGTATTTCATAGTACATGTGCTTATGCAATCAGATATGAAAGTGAATGGATGGTTTCCTGTTTATTTACTGTGTGAGTCCTATATTTTACTTTTAAATGCCCTTCTTGACCTTTGACAATATCGCTCGGTACTTGGAGGCCTTGATGTTTACTACTCTAGCATGCTGTCTATGATCATGTTTGATACGGTTTATATGGGTATTACTGGGAAAGCGGTTAGACTAAAATTGAGTGACAAGTGGGCGAAGAGAAGACTATTTTCACAATGCATTCTTGGTTGTATTTGCTAACGTCAAACTTTGGCGCTACAATTTGGTAGTGACAATTTTTGTGAACACATCATGATAACTTAGAAGCAATTAAGCATAGTTCTGAGTTTTTGAAACTCAAAAGGGATCGAATATTCTTGATCAGATGCGATCGAATGAGTCTAGGGCATACAAGAAACTTTAGGGATGTTGTTATGTCGATCTTCTCTGGGAGAGATTTGGTATAATGCTCCCACACAATTTTTTTAGGTGTACTCGTTGATCACACAACCTATTTTTTTGTATGAATGAGATAGAGGACACGTTGAGAGATATATGCTGGGGCATGCCCACTATGTGCGGTAGGAGTTGTAATAAAGCAGGGACGCCTTTAGTGGGCGTACCCCTGCCACTTCCTATAATGCGATGGTAGGCATTACTCCAGGCGTTATGCCTGGAGTTATGGAGGTAACGTAGGCTGGCCTTTAAGGTTAGCCGATGGTTACCATACGAGGACTAATTTTAAATTCCTTCATTCTTGACAAAGACACGATTGAGTGTTTTAGGGATCTTTTTATATTGTTCTCTGAAAGACTCTTAGGTTGTGGGTATCTTGAGTGGCTCTCTAGATTTATCTACGTAGCACACTCACACACTGGCTGAATGCGAACTCGGATTGAACAAAGGTCTGAATATTGGATTCACTTGTGAAACAACTACACAGATTATTTTTGAGGTGTTTCTTCCTCTATGTATATTTACATAAAATTCTAACAATATGAGACTCGTTTATAGTAGGGGTGTAAACGGGCCGGTCCGGTTCGGCCATGGGTCCATGGTTGGACCGGATCGGACCGGTAGTCATCGATCCGGTCCGGTCCGGTCAATTTGGTCCGGCCTTTTTTTTTTTCTTTTTTCACATCAATTAATAAAAAAAATTTATTTACAATACTAAATTAAACAAAATGACTTGTTAATATGGATTATGTAACAAACACAATAAAAAAATATTTTATATGGTCAATGATAATAAATTAAATGAAAATTACATTATTGATGATGTTAATTATTACTTTATTACTTACTTAAAGTATGTTAATACATAATGAGGTATATACGACTTTAACATTTTGTATATGAAGCAATAAGCATAAATAATTTAATTATCCATATATATTACATCCATAATTGAGAAATATACATACTTAATATACTATTATAAATAAGCATAAAATATTTAATTATACATACTATTATAAATTTATAAATTATACATATATTATAATTTATACTATAACTCTTAATACTTAATAGTATTAATAATACATTAAAGAATATATTAATATATTGATACTAAATATATATAGTTATAGACTTATAGTGATTAGTTATTATGAATCACGATTAGTATAACTGATCCGGCCAGTCTGATCGGTTTTTTCGGTCCGGACCGCCCGATAAACACTCTTAGTTTATAGTAATAAAAGATCACAAATTACAAATAACATAATTCAAGCTAGGGAAAAATGAGACAAGCCCTGCATAGAAAAAAGAAAGTAAAAGAACATGCAGAAGGAAAATCTCGAAAGAGACTCGAACGAAAGGTATGGTTCAGTTAGATTTTAGTGCTTACCAAAGACTTGATGCGAAGAAGGCACTTATCGGTATGACACATGTTGCATATCTGCTCACCATTAAAAAGAGAAGATAAAGGATTTTTATGAAAGAGGACAAATGAAGAAGAGGAGACAACAACAGAAAAAGAAAGGACGGGGGTAGAAGAAATTGAAAAACTATGTCACTTACATTTCAAATGTCATTTTCACTGGAGAAACAACCTACACATTCAAATAATAATCCAACTACATCAGTTGGCATTTAAAAGAAGGGTCGCTCTACAGCCACAATTGGGGGATCCCGACAGTCCATTTCATTTATTATTATTATTTTTTTCTTATGCATTTTTAATGCTACAATATCATTAAAAAATACTTTCTTAATCAATAAAATTAAAAAAAAAAAAAAAACCCATCCAGCGGGAGCCCCCAGCCGGAGCAGCAGCATCTCTCTTAAAAGAAAAACATAGAAGGCAATGAGAAGTAATGAAATCATGTATATGCAGCATGGGAAGCTGAGTACAACGGCAACACAAAGCACAAAATGGATATCTCTGCCCAATTTATCACAAATCAAATCTATGTGAATAAAGCACAAAGTATGAACCAGATTGAAGTAACATGAATAACAGAACATAAAACAGGAAAAAAAAAAAATACAATTGAGGATTTTCAATAAAATTTCGAGACTTTAAAAGGCCATAGTAATTACGTCTGCTTATTAAAAAACCAAACAAATCGTACAGAGATAGATAGATACCTATGATCACCACTGTAAGCGAAAATAGCAAAGCAAACTCAGAATCAACACTAATTTCGTAGTCATAGTACTCAAGCATAAGAAATCCATATACCTTGAAAACCCGAACAAGAAAAAATGCAACGGCTCCGGAAAAGGCCATGTGAATCATGGTCAGCGTTATAGGAAACGGAAAGTTGAAGTATTCCGGAGACAGAACCCACTGCAGGGAAGAAGAAATAATCCACAACATCAAGACAAATATAAAAGGGTACCCACCCAGATACGAAAAGAAATCAGTACGTACCTTGTTGTACAATATGACTCCGGCAGAAAGCAATATGTATATTAGTAGGTAGAGGTACGTGAAAGCAAGCGTTTTCTTAATCATTCTCTGATCTCTTCCTTTCACTCTCTGTTATAGGCTATAGCATGATCTTCACCACAAACGAGACCTGAAAAGATGAACCTAGACGTACAAGACAACAGAGTCATGCACCGTCCGATCTGGTTTTTTCTTTCAATAACGAAACGGGACTTTACCTTGAAAGGAATCGGCTCCGGCTCCCAATCTCAGAGATCCCAACCCTTTCCGTCACAGCCGAAGGAAGACGGCGGCAAGGAATAATACTATGACAGAGCTTGAGACTAGACAAACATTAATCGTATAGTGTGTGTGAGCCTTCTTCCTCCACCATTAAAGCTTTCTTATACCTCCACTAACCAGAGAAGAGAACATGCATCTCTGTTCGTTTCCAACCTCGTCGCGTATATATGCACGCAGCTGAGTAAGCATGTTTTCCTAACGTGCGTCGTAACATAATATATCACACGTTCACATGTATCTCCGCGTCAAGATATCTCTACTCTAATATGTTATCCTTCAAAGTTTGTCGGGAGAAATCTTATTACTGTTAGGTGAGGTTTGAATAGTAAGTTGAGATAAAATAATTTTAGATGAAAGTTGAATAAAAAATTATTAGAATATTATTTTTTAATATTATTATTATTTTGAGATTTGAAAAAGTTGAATTATTTATTATATTTTGTGTAGTAATTTAAAAAAATTATAATGATAAGATGAGATGAAATGAAACACTTTACTATCAAAATGGGGCTTTATTCTGTTATCAAGCTAGTGTGGTTGAGTGCAACAATTATATCGCTTAAATGTTAAGATTTGATTTGACATAGCTCCGTTTGTTTACACAAATCTCTTATCTCATCTCAATCATTACAACTTTTTAAAATTTTCATATAAGAATATAATAAACAATCTAACTTTTTTAAATATCAAAATAAAAATAATACTGAAAAATATATTTTAATAATATTTTTTTCAATTATTATTCAAAACATCTCATCTCATCTCACATTAATTTTTATTAGATAAACATGTAAGCATTTTATTAGGTGTATTCTACGCATCAATTTGAAAGAGAGCTGCTACAGATACACAGGGATCCTACAAAGGGATCCCACAAACTGACATGGCAATTATGCCACGTCAATTTTTTTTTTTTCTTTCAGCCGCTGCGTTACTTCTACCATCCCGTCTGCAGCTCCCTCACGCAACGTCCCACACGTCCCTTGACAACGTCTTCCATTCTCTTAGCAAACCACACAACTCACTCCTTCACACAAGGCAACGTCCCTGACTCCCTCTCCCTTCCGTGGTATCTTTCTCTCTCTCTCTCAATCATTCTCTAGTTTCCGTTTTTTCATTCCTCCTTTTTTTTTTTATTCATATATCACTAGCTTCGTTCCTCTTCTGTTTTTTTTTCAAGTATCTATCGCCAGTTTCATTCCTCTTCTGGCTTCATTCCTCTTTTTTTTTTTTTTTCCAAGTATCTATCGCCAGCTTCATTCCTTGTATAACATGAGAAATCTAGCTCAACTCCACACTCTTTATGAGACTGAAAATGGAACTATTCAGGTTTAACAAATAAACCAACTGCAGGCCAAAATCACACAGCAAATCACACGCCAAAATACAGCAACCACACACAAAAATCAAACAATCTAGAAACCGGGGTGTTATCATCGAACGCTCAAAATTCATGAAATTCATCACGATGGATTTCCTCATGGGTGTCGGGGCATACATATTTGAAGAAGAAAAAGCAGGGACGAAAAAATTACGAACCAAAGTGACGCCCATTTTGAACAAAACAGAGCCTCCGAATTCTCTGGTTGGATGGGCAGTGGGACAGGAATGGGTTTTCATAGTGGGCAGCGTGGGAAGAGAGTGGAGTTGGGGAGGGGGGTTTGTGGGCGACGGTGGTACTGCGTTGACGCCAGAAAGACGTCGGCGGCGGCACTGGATAGAGAATCTCGTCGGTGGCGACACTGGGTAGAGATCCCTCTTCATTCCTCGTGAGGAGAGTGGCCTTCGTAAGGGTAAGGGGAGCAGGGGAGAAGGAAGAAGAAAAAAAAAAGAGGAAAAGAGAAAGGAAAAGAAAGGTCTCGGGGGGAGGGGGGTTGGGGGCACGTGTCACACTATCAGGTCTTTGTGGGATCTGTTTGTGGGATTTATTTGTAGCTCTAGTGTTTTCCAGTTTTATATTGAATGACCATTGATTAAATCATTTAAGTTTAATGGAATTTGAAATAAATATTCTATGTTTATCAGGCCAGACTACTCTGCCACGCATCTAGTGTTAAATAACATAGGACAAAGACCAATTCTCCATGATCGATCTTTCAAAGTACGTAAAGACCCCCACATACTTAAATACTTTGAAAGGATGTTAAAGGAAAGTGAAGCACGTGTTCCTGTTGAAGAGATGAAGTGTTGAGAACAAGTGGGTAAGGGTTTGCTGTGTTCTGCTGATGTGGTGGTGAAGCTTTCCAATCCTTATCAATGGGGCTAATTTCTTAGCTACTGAACAAACTATATTGAGTTTTCTTCACCATCTTTTACGCCTCATGGACCACCTAATATCAAATGCAATCCACAAAAAAGAAAAATGAGAGAGAGAGAGAGAGATTTCCTCCACAAACCAGATCATAATGGTTACATAAAAAAACTGTCTTTTAGGCTTTTTGATGGTTGGCTTTACATGCCAAAAGTTGGTTCAAACCTTCTTTAACTCTAAAAAAAAGAAGAGCGGTGCTAAACTATTGCCCAGTAATGACCGCTGTGTGCCACCTAGCACAAATTTAGCTTTTTATTTTATTTTTCATATTATTTGACATATTTAAATATTTTTAAAAAATAAAAAAATCAATATATTAAATGTCACTTTCTTAATTATTAAGTAAAAAAAAATTAAAAAAAAATAAATGCATGAACGGTCAAAATGAGGGAGCAAACTCAGAAGGCATACTAGCATTTTCTAAAAAAGAAAGGGAAAGAACTACATCACATTTGATTTTTAGTGACAGTTGAAAATTTGTGACAGTCCCTAAACCGTCACTAAAAAATGTTTTCTGTGATGGTTTTTTGAAAACCGTCACTAAAGATGGATGAGTTTTTTTTTTACGTTCCAACAAATGAGAAAATTACGTTCGAATGTCACATATACGTTTGGACATGTGGCTATGTACGTGCGAATGTGAAATTTTTTGGCGCAAACGTTCGAACCTTAGTAATTAACGTTCGAACGTTACCTATAAATTTAAATTAAATATGTTCTAATTTTAAATTTATGTGGCTTTTATATTACATAATTTGGATACAAGTCTAAAAAATTGACTTGTATAGATTTATATATACACAATTTGTAAAATATAATTATATATTTATATATATATTTTAAATATTTATGTTTATATATATAAACTTATGTTTATATATATATAAATATGTATATATTTATATATACATATTTAAATATATATTTATGTTTATGTATATTTGAAGTGTAGTGATTTAATATTGAAGTTGAAAAATATAATATTAAAGAAGATTGAGAATTGTAATTAAAAAACCATAGATATATTAAATAATATTGTTCCTTACAAATATTAAAAAAAAATAAATAAAATATGATAAAATTACGTAAACAACACTCAGATAATATCACCGTCCGAGAAAGTTGTAGCGGCCCATACCTCCTCAATTAAGGTATCAACCTTGTCGTTGAGGATATGTACACGGTGTGACATCTCGGCGATAGACCCCTCTAGAGGCCTGAGCCGTTTATCGATCTTACGATCGATATGCGTAATCAGCTGCGAGATCACTGCATCAACCCAATCAGGCCGCACATTTCTCACAGATGTACTGGTCTGCTGCTGACCACTACTTCCCACACTGGGTTGGGGCTGCGTCGGAGGAACTAGATCCGCTACAAGGGGTGGCCGATGTCCCCTCGCCTGTCCAATGCTACGCCGTTGAGTGATCATGTCAAGGGTGCTTATCTGATCTTTGGCTAGCTCTAAAAGCCAGGTTGGCACTCCCCAAGCAAGTAGTAGCTGGCTGAGCAGGACACCGTATGGGAGGTTGTCCGTAGAGACGATGCTCACCTCGTAACGGATCCTGTCAAAGATGAGCAGGGACAAATCTATGGCATCTCCACGTGCCACCCATATAAAAAACTATGCCCGAGTTAGACTAAATGTGGTCTTATGTGCCACAGGATCCACGTTTGTTGCAACTATAAGATGCAACATGCGGAAGAATGGTAGCAAATGATTTTGGTGGAAGGAGTTCGGCCTCTCGAGCTGCATGCGGTCTCTCCTGGTGAGAATGTAGAAATCCTTATCTCGGTTGTCATCCGTAGTCGAAAGGTCAGCATCCTCGGCCTTTGACTGGTCTGCATCTCTGGCTGATAATGCATCAAGTGGACCAATAGATGATGCAGAAGTACCTACATCTGCCTCAATCGATGTCTGAACTCCTCGATGAATCCCGAGGTGGTCGGCGATGACATCAGTTGAAAACTCAAATATCATACCGCGTACAGTCACGGTGTGAAAAGATGCATCCCAAGGCATGGAGCACATCTCCATGTATAACTCTTGAACCATAAAGGGATATGCCTTACCCCTCAATGTGTAGATATTTCTCCAGCCTCTACTGAGGAAGACATCTCTTAGGTTGGTATGCTCCCAGCTGAGCTCATCGAACTCGTTGATCAGGGCCTCTCGCTCGACCACAACAGTATGAGACCCGATTCGAGCAGTGTCTTGAGTGGCTCATTCCCTCTCTCATTTCCTAGAATGCAAAGGATGAGCCATCTCCTGAAAATAGAAAATGAAACAAAATTAATTGTACTATTGATGCATATTTGTCTTAATATTAAACTGATTTGCATTAACGTTCGAACATAGAAAATATACATCCAAACGTTACGATGAAACGGTCGGACGTTAATTACTAACGTTCAAATGTAAAGATATAACATTCGGACGTTTAACTATATGTTCGGACACAAAATTGTTAAAAATATTTAAAAAATTAAAAAACTTACGTCCGAATGTTCAATTATACTATTGAACGTAAATGTAGTAACATCCAGACGTATAAAATATACGTCTAGACGTGGAAGGCCAACCGTTAGGAAATTGAAACAGCATACGTTTGAATGTATTGGTGTAACGTTCTAACGTTATGAGACGGAATGGCTGAGTCAAAGCCATTCTCGAAAGCTCCAAATCCTATTTCTACTGGGCTAAATGCCGAAAGGTCACAGCAGAAATGAAGTATACACTTCAAGGAACATTTTTACAGTGACCTTTTGGCCAATAGTAACCCGTGGTGGCCAGAAAATCGAATTGAAAATCCAATCACTATGGGTTTCGATTTTAATACAAATCAATCGAAATCGATCAATAAAATATATACTTTTAGACAAAATAAAGATGCATACCTTTTAGTGACAGTTGTGGCGTAGTTTGACGGCGGCGGCGACGGAGGAATGGCGGCATCAAAACGGAGGAAAATGGAGAAATGAGTTTCAGGCATTCGGTTTTGGATTTATATACAGTTAACGTTCGAACATGGAATGAAACGTTGGAATGTTAATAAATATAATGTTTCATATATATTTTCTAGTAACGTTCCATTTTAGTATAAATCTAATTTTAAACTTTTATTAATGATTTTTGTTTAATGATATAACTATATTTTAAATATAATATATTATATAACATTAATATAACTATAATATATTCATATAATATATTATTATTGTTATTATTTTCTATACTGTTATTTTGCTCCTAGTGTTGGTTATCGAGATCTGTGTGATTTAAAGTGTATGGATTATAATCTAAGAAATGAGTTACTGTTTGTATAGACTGGTTTTCACATGTTGGTACTGTTCATGGATTATTAAGAGTTATTGTGTTGTACTGTTTTGCACTGTTTTAGTGTCTATATATAGGAGTTATCAACAAGAGGAATGCATTTCAAAATTCTCTCATCTGAAGCCTTTCCCTCTCTCGTCCAAATCTCTCATAGCTCTCCCAAGCCTACCTTTTGTAAAACCAACTCTCTTGTCTTTCTTCATGTCTTCTATCTTCAATTCTTCTGAGAATTAGCTTCTTCTTGTAAGTATTATGTATTTAATGAAATTGATTTTTGTATATCTCTTTATCTTATTTATTTTATCATGCATATGATCAGTTATACCGGCTGCTTCAATTGCTCTCATGCATATGGCTGGTTATACTGCCTGTTGTTAAGTTTTTAATATCTATATATTATTTATTACCTAGGATTTATGTTTTTGGTATCAGAGCCATTGGCGATTATATTATTATTGTTATTATTTTCTATATTGTTATTGTTATTGTGTTACTTAATACATTAATATGAGATTGTTTTGAGGTAGATGCATTATTACTAATATTTAATTTTTCTAATTTGTTAGAGATTTGTTCTAATAAATCATTTTTTTTTTTTGGAAAAAACTGTTTTTAAATGAGATGGAATTTCATGAGGGACAAATAGTGGGATTTCTTTTGTTTCTTTAATACTGGGTTTAATAGGGGATATTTGGGTTTCAATTCTTTCTAATTGTTTACTCATGGTTTTTAGATATAGATTAGTGTAATTATTTTGTTGGATTATATTATCAGTGTTTTTAACTTCTACTGAATTATTATATTTTTTTATTGGTGAGACCAATATTTGAGTATTTCTTTGATTGAATTTAATGGCTTTAAAAGGGGGTATTTCTCATAAACAATTTGATTGTTTTCTTCTTTAATCCATTGATTAGTAGTCTTATTTATGGTTGTTAATTGGTGAGATTTATAAATCTCAAATCATGTAAAGAAAGGCATATTAATTTATATTTCTTCCAAATACTAATAATATATTTCTTGAATATAATCTTGTTCTATTTTTGTAAAGGTTGAGAAAAATATTAATCTTTTATGACTATTTTCTTCTTTCATATAATCTTGTTTGAGATATTCCTTATTAATTTTAAATTCTTCTTTACTCGAGGTGTATATTTAGGCATCATCTCCAATCACTTGTGAATATGTTAGAGAAGAAGGTTCATTTTCAGGATTATGAGAGGTGGATGCCCTATTTGGATGGCTAACAAGATGACTACTAGCAGGATGACTAACAGTATATACTGGTGTATCAATAATATTTCCTGGGATAATTTTCCTAATCTGTGTATATAGGCTACTCTGAGATTTGTTATCAAAATTTTGGGATCTTGTTGAAAAATTTTGGGATCTTGATGTAAGAACAGATCGGGGTGTATGGTAACTAGAAGGGGTAGGAGAAGAATAATGTGAAAAATATATTCTAAAAGGTTGAAAAGCTATTTGGACCGTTCCGTCCAGTTTTTGATCTATATATTCAAGGTCGTCCTTAGAATTATTTTTCATTTTAGGTAATGGAGTAATATTTTTTAATTGCCATTCATTTGGGAGAGTAATTTGATTCCAGTTGATTTGCCTAGGAATTTGTATACTAGAGTTATATGTACTAGTTTGTAATAATAATGTGTATCCTTTAAGACTGGTAATAAGAGCTTGTGGTTCTAATGTTGTCTTCATTAGTTTATAATGGATCCTATACACTACAGTTAAAGGATGTGACCCTTTCATCATATTATAACCATTTGTTTTAATGTTTAATGTCAAAGCATGTAATATATTAGGATCAAATAATGAAATAGAATAATTTGGATAACAATTAAAATAAACTGGACCTTGGAACAAACTTGATTCTACCATTCCAAGTAATGAATCATGGAAATAAAAAAATGTCTTCCATCTCTGAGATAAAGTAATACTGAGGTGTTTAATTTAATTCTAGTAAGTGGTTTTATAGCAACCTGTACTAATCCAAAATGTATTTAAGGGTATTTCTGTTCTTTGTGTTGTTTAATAGCTTCTCTTGTTAATAATTGTAATGATTCATAGTCATTATTTAAGCTAATAGTTTTTTCTACTGTTTTAATCGTATAATTGGTAAGATATGATAGTTTAGAAGAAAAAGTAGAATATTTATATATTTGATTTTTTGGAACATTAGGAATCGTCCAATCTTGTAAATTTCTTTCTATCTCTGTTATATTATAATCTTCTTGGTCAAAATTATCAGGTTCTACGGGGATACTAGTAATAGATTCATTAGTAGATTCATTAGGTTTAAAGAAAGAGTTCAAACTCATTGAGACAGAATAAAGATTCCCTATATCTAAAGAGAAATAAGTAGATAAAGAGTTTGAGGGAACACTACCGGGACCACCCTTAAAACCCTTTCAGCATAAATGGGCTGACTAACGGATTTCATTGCCTTATCAACACAAGTCTCCCAATATACTTCATTTTCTTTTTCTATAGATTATCTTTATTAAAAACTATATCAACGATTTTTACTCTTTTTATTTATTTATTTATTTATTTTTTATAATGCAAGGATACTCAAATGATATCTTACACTTTTTATTTCGTTTATTAAGAATCTGCGATGATTTTCTTAGTGTTCTAACAAATCTCTTCTACTTTGATATAAAAGGTATTTAGTTACTATTGATTTTTTATCTTGTTTCATTAATGAAATTTTCTCTTTAAGATCTTTTATGTCATTCATTAATAATTGCAACTCTAATAATACATAAACAGTACCAACTTGTGAATAATGTATACAAAGTTGATTGTCGTTTTCTTCTGAGGAGATAATATTCCTGACAACTTTAATCTGTCATGTTGACGAATTTGAAAAGCAGTAATATTTTGGAATCACATAATGTGAGGGTCATAATTTACCAAATCCAGATCAAACGGATCTTGGAAATCTATCAGAGGTATTGGATGATAAGGCGAATAATCTTAAGAAGGAGAGGCGCCTGAGTGAGAGGCTTGTTGAGAATGAGAGTCCTGATGAACTGCAGGTTGCTGTAATGGAGATAATCTGGTTGGATGCCGTGCATCGTCTTCATCATCACTATCTAAAACTTGTGACATTGTTTTGGCTAATTTTTTCAAATCTTTATTGCTGCTAATGAATGCTAATTGTGCCTGGAATCTGCTCCGTTGAACAAGTACTTCTGAGGCTTTGATAATTTTTGAAAATATTTTCAAGACATGATCATAATTGTATTTTTTCCACCATTTGACAGAGACTTGGCGGGTCAAGAATATAATGGTTTTAAGAGAAGGATGAGGTTTGATAACATATTCCCATTTCATAATCCAATTTAATTTTGTTTTGAGAAAGAAAAGAAAAAGTAGTGGACAATGGCATAATGCTGGTTGACTATCATCTTATGAAGTAAAAATTTGAAAACTTTCCTGGAGGGAGAGAGGAAGGAGAAGAAATCCAGGTCCATAATGGTCCCACTAAAGTGAAAACTATTTAGGAAGTGTCTTAATTACTTGTAATTTATCAAAATGAAGGAAACATGAATGACGCAAATTTTTATTTTGTTTTAAAAACATTTTTGTCTATGCCTGTTGATAATCATAATAATCGTAATAAAGAGGATCATAAGGCTGAGAAAATTTTCTTGTCAAATAGGAATTTTTTCCCCATTGTTCCAAAGTGAGGACCTGTTTAATGGTGACTTTATGAAAAGCAATAATTGATGGTGCAGGTGGAGATGGTTGAGTTTGGAGGGAATAAGGGATTTTAGAGAGAATAATTGAGTCTGAGTCTACTAATATGAATTCATAAAAATTTTGGGTCTTCTTAATGTTTTGCGGGATATAATGCCAATATGGTAAAATAAATGTATCAAGTAATTTTTGGGGGTCAGACAAGTGTTGGATTTCAGCCTTGATGGGGAAGACGGGGTGCAATGAAATTTAATGATAATCGGAGATGTAGAAGGATGCGATAGTAATGGAGGATTAATAATCTGAAAATGAGAAGAAGAAGAGGAAACAACTTTAGAGTATGTTAGTAATTTTGGAGAAGATAATGGTGAAAATGGATTGTAAGAAGGTCTAATATTTTGTGGTAATGACCTTAGTACCGTATATGGTCTTGGAGTTGTAGAAGGACAGGGTGAAGGATAGGATGGAGATGGTGGTAATGCATAAGAAGATTTGGTCTTTACTTTTGACTTTGAGGAATACATGATTTTCCCTATAAAAATTCTCGGGATAGAAAATCAGGAAGAGAATTAGAGTCTCCTTTAATATGCTCAATGTCAAAATAAAAAATACTTAATATAGCTTTTAGGTTTTTCACATCTTTGATCAAAACTTCCTTGGCTGATTTACAATCTATTTTAAGTAAAAATTTTTGATTTAATAAATCATCTTGAAATTTAGAAATACATAATATAATAGCTAAAATCTCTTTTCTAATAGTATTATAATTCTTTTGGGCAGGATTCCAACATCCTGAATGAAATCGAACAATTTGTTCAGAGTCATCTGATAATGTTTATTTCATAATTCCTCCATAACCAAGATTGGAGGCATCTGTTTCAACAATTTTTAAAGTATGAGGAGAAGAGAGTCCTAAACATGGTAATCTTTTGACATGAGTCTTAATTTGTTTTATAATGTTTGTATGTTTTTGTCCATGGAGGTGAATTCTTTTTTAATCTCTTGAATAATGGTTTGCATAATGGCCTGAGGGATTGAAAGAAATTTGCAACATAATTGAAACTACCCAGAAATCTTTGTAATTGTTTCTTATCCTTTATTTCATCTTAGAATTTATCAACGAATTCTATTACTCTACTAATCAGAGTAATGGTTTGTCCAAGGAATTTAATTTTGTTTTGAAATAATTTTATCTTTGGTGATGAGACAACTAATCTGTTTTGTTTAATAATTTGGACAAAAGTATTTAAGTGTTTCCAGTGTTGTTCAATAGATGAAGAGAATATCAATACATCATCTATATAAACTATTGAAAAATGAGTAAAATGGGTAAATATTTCGTTCATAATATTTTGAAATTCACTAGGGCATTTTTTAATCTAAATGGCATAACATTCCATTCATAATGTTCGAATGAGACTGTAAAGGCTGTTTTGTACCGATCTTTTTTATCGATCTGAATTTGCCAAAACCCATTTTTCATATCAAATTTTGATAATACTGTAGCATCATGAACTCGAGATAATAAATCTTTTTTTATTGGAGATAGGGTATCTAATCCATTGTAATACTTTATTTAAAGGTTTATAATTAATAACTAACCGAGGAACTCCTCTTTCTAATTCTGCTTGTTTTTTAACATAAAAGGCAGCACAACTCCAGGGTGACTTACTTTTCCTAATTAATCATTTTGTTAATAAATCATTAATCTCATTTTTGCAGAATTCTAATAATTCATTATTCATTTGGATTGGTATGGCTTTAGTTGGAATATTCTTTTTAGAAATTTTTTTTTTCATAAGGTAATTTAACTATATGTTGTTTTCTATTCCAAAAAGCATTAGGTAGGTTGGAACATACTTCTTTTTCAATTATAATATTAAAATTATCAATTTTTTGAGTTAATAATGGGTCTTTTAATTGTTCTTCGATTCTTTTATATTTTAATTCTTATTTTAAGAAACTTATCTGCTTTTCTTTTCTTTTAATTCTATTTTTTTTAAAATTAATTTCATTGGATAATGATACTTCTTTTAAGGAGTTAATTTCCTTTGATACAGGGGGAAATATAAATTTAAATTAAATTTATTGGCCAAGTATTTTAGTGAAAATTTCTTCCTCTGTTACAGAGAATGGGTATAATAATGCAAGGAATGGATTTCCTAATATTACCTTTCTGTTAATATTTTTTACTAAAATGAATGTTGTTTTGAAACAAATTCCATTATTGCAAATATGTACATTAGATAATTTATAATTTATATTCAATTTTGCTCCATTAGCTTGGGATAATGTTTTTTTTGTTTTTTCAAAATATTTAGAGGGTATTAATCATTCTTGTATACAATTTAAATTTGCTCTTGTATCTAACAGAGCAATTGTGGTAAAAGAAAAATCTTGATTAATTGAGACCGTTACTTCTGCATACCATTTTCAGAAATTTATGTTATTGATGATATTAATGAAGTTGTCTGTTTCATCTTTAATAATTATTGTTGAACATTCTCCTTGCTCTTTATTATGAGAGTTATTTATATTTTTGTCTATTTTTAACAATATAATTTCTTGTAGTAATTGTTCATTTGAAACTTCCAATTTAAGATTAGATTCTTTTAAATTTCTAACATCTTATTTTATTTCATTAATTTCTTGTTGCAGGTCTTGTAATGTGATTCTTTGTTTTTCTGGCTTAAATCTTCCTATTATCTCTGAAAAATTATAAGGTGTGGAAGAGGCTACTGAAGTGATTTGATTATTAAAAGTATCTTTTAATTTTTCTAAATAATTTTTCATTTCTTGTGGATTTTTAATTTTGTGTATTAATTCTAATATAATATCTTCTTGTTTTGTAAGTACATTAATGGTTTTATTGCAAAAACAATTATTCTTATCTGAGCAATTGCAGACATGTATCTCATCTTCTTCTAATTCACTTTCAGAAGATTGTTCCGAAAGACTTGATTCTCTTAATTGGTAGATTTCATATTCTTTAGAAGAATTTTCTTCTTCTTCACTTGAATGTATTATAAAAATTTTAATAATTTTTCTTTTAATGTTTCAGAAACATCTAATTCATTAATTTGTTGTTTTACCTTACAATTTGACTTATAGTGCCCAACTTTTCCACATTTATAACAAACAATTTGTTTATTCTTTTTATTAGTCTTTTCGGAAGTTTTTATTGGTTTGTTATATACCTGTTTATCTTTTGTCTTTCTATAAGATTTCCCATATTTTCATTTTTTGTTAGAATAATTCTTATAGACTCTTTTTTCATTTTTATGTCTTCTTGAATGAGCTAATAATGGAGTATAACCAAATTGTTCACAAAAGATACCTAATTCTTTTTTAACAAATTTATTTTCTTTATCCATTTGTTTTTTTAATCTTAAATCATTACACGTAATTAAACCAGTTCTATTAATAGTAGTTATTATATCACCATATGTAAGATTAAGAAAATCAATAGTACCATCTGATTTTACATATTTAAAACATATAAATATTTACTATTATATATTATAAATATATAATATAATATAGTTACTATATACTATATTTAAAACATATAAATAGTTACTATAAAGTTTAAAACATTCATATAGTTACTATTGTCCAATTATAGTTATAGAATATATTATAGTTAGAATATATTATAGTTATATTATATAACTATAATATATAATAATAACTATTTATATGTTCTAAATAGACTATGTAGTAACTATAATATATTATAGATATTTATAATATATAATAGTAACTATTTGTATGTTTTAAATAGACTATATAGTAACTATAAAACATTAATATATAATAGTAACTATTTATATGTTCTAAACCAAAGACGTAAATCCCAGGTAATAAATAGTATATAGATGTTAAAAACTTAACAAGAGGCGGTATAACTAGCCACATGCATAAGAGCAATTGAAGCAGGCGGTATAACCGACCATATGCATGGTAAAATAAATAAGATAAAGAGATATACAAAAGCAACTTCATTAAATACATAATACTTACAAGGAGGAGCTAATTCTCAGAAGAGTTGGAGACAGAAGACATGAAGAAAGACAGGAGAGTTGATTTTACAAAAGGTATACTTGGGAGAGCTAGGAGAGATTTGGACGAGAGAGGGAAAGGCTTCAGATGAGAGAATTCTGAATGCCCTTCCTTTGTGACAAACTCCTATATATAGATACTAAAACAGTGCAACACAGTAACTCTTAATAATACATGAACAGTACCAACATATGAACACCAGTCTGTACAAACAGTAACTCAAATGGTAACTCTAATAATACATGAATAGTACTAACTTGTGAATGATATATACAAAGTCGATTGTCGTTTTCTTCTGAGGAGATAATATTCCAGACAACTTTAATCTGTCATGTTAATTAATTTGGAAAGCAGTAATCTTTTAGAATCACATAATCTGAGGGTCATAATTTACCGAATCCAGTTCAAACAGATCTTGGGAATCCATCAGAGGTACTAGATTATAAGGCGAATAATCTTGAGAAGGAGAGGCGCCTGAGTGAGAGGCCTGTTGAGAAGGAGAAGCCTGATGAGCTGCAGGTTGCTGTAATGGAGATAATCTGGTTGGATGCCGTGTGTTTTCTTCATCATCACTATCTGAAACTTGTGACATTGTTTTAGCTAATTTTTTCAAATCTTTATTACTGGTAATGGATGCTAATTGTGCCTTAAATCTGCTCTGTTGAACAAGTACGTTGAACAAGTACTTCTGGGGTTTTAGTAATTTTTGAAAACATTTTCAAGACATGATCATAATTGTATTTTTTCTACCATTTGACAGAGACTTGGCTGGTCAAGAACATAATAGTTTTGAGAGAAGGATGAGGTTTGATAACATATTCCCATTTCATTATCCAATTTGATTTTGTTTTGAGAAAGAAAAGAAAAAGTGGTGGACAATGGCTTAATGCTGGTTGACTATCATCTTGTGAAGTAAAAATTCAAAAATTTTCCTGGAGGGGGAAATGAAGGAGAAGAAGTTCAGGTCCATAATGGTCCTACCAAAGTGAAAACCATTGAAGAAGTGTCTTAATTTCTTATAATTTATCAAAATGAAGGAACCATGAATGACGCAAATTTTTATTTTATTTTAAAAACATTTTTGTCCATACCTGCTGATAATCATAATAATCGTAATAAGAAGGATCATAAGGCTGAGAAAATTTTCTTGTCAAATAGGAATTTTTTTCCCATTGTTCCAAAGTGAGGACCTGTTTAATGGCGACTTTATGAAAAGCAATAATTGGTGGTGCAGGTGGAGATGGTTGAGTTTGAAGGGAACAAGAGATTTTAGAGAGAATAATTGAGTCTGAGTCTACTAATATGAATTCATAAAAATTTTGGGTCTTCTTAATGTTTTGCGGGATATAATGCCAATATGGTAAAAGAAAGGCATCAAGTAATTTTTGGGAGTCAGATAAGTATTGGATTTCAGCCTCAATGGGGAAGACAGGGTGCCAGTGAGATTTAATGATAATCGAAGATGTAGAAGGTTGAGATAGTAATAGAGGACTAATAATCTGAGAAGGAGAAGAAGGAGAAACAACTTTAGAGTATGTTGGTAATTTTGGAGAAGATAATGGTGAAAATGGATTGTAAGAAGGTCTAATATTTTGTGGTGATGACCCAAGTACCGTATACGGTCTTGGAGTTGCAGAAGGACTGGGTGAAGGATAGGGTGGAGATGGTGGTAATGCATAAGAAGATTTGGTCTTTACTTTTGACTTTGAGGAAGACATGATTTTCCCTATAAAAATTTTTGGGATAGAAAATCAAGAAGATAATTAGAGTCTCTTTTAATATGCTCAATGTCAAAATAAAAAATACTTAATATACCTTGCCACTTGGCAAATATTTGTTTGCCAGCCAAGTTTTTCACATCTTTGATCAAAACTTTCTTGGCTGATTTACAATCTATTTTGAGAAAAAAACTTTTGATTTAATAAATCATCTTGAAATTTAGAAATACACAATACAATAGCTAAAATCTTTTTTTTAATAGTACTATAATTCTTTTGGGCAGGATTCCAACATCCTGAATGAAATCGAACAATTTGGATAATAATACTTCCTTTAAGGAGTTAATTTCCTTTTGTATAGGAGGAAATAGAAATTTAAATTAAATTTCTTGTCCGAGTATTTTAGTGAAAATTCCTTCCTCTGTTACAGACAATGGGTATAATAATGTAAGGAATGGATTTCCTAATATTACCTTTGTGTTAATATTTTTTACTAAAATAAATGTTGTTTTGAAACAAATTCCATTATTGCAAATATGTGCATTAGATAATTTATAATTTATATTCAATTTTGCTCCATTAGCTTGGGATAAAGTTTCTTTAGTTTTTTCAAAATATTTAGAGGGTATTAATCTTTCTTGTAAACAATTTAAATCTGCTCCTGTATCTAACAGAGTAATTTTGGTAAAAGAAAATTTTTGATTAATTGAGACCGTTACTTTTGTATACAATTTTTGAAAATTTATCTTATTGAGAATATTAATAAAGTTGTCTGTTTCATCTTTAATAATTATTGTTGAACATTCTCCTTGTTCGTTATTATGAGAGTTATCTATATTTTTGTTTATTTTTAACAATATAATTTATTGTAGTAATTGTTCATTTGAAACTTCTAATTTAAGATTAGATACCTTTAAATTTCTAACCTCTTGTTTTATTTCATTAATTTCTTGTTGCAGGTCTTATAATGTGATTCTTTGTTTTTTTGGCTTAAATCTTCCTATTATTTTTGAAAAATTATAAAATGTGGAAGAGGTTACTGAAGTGGTTTTAAAAGTATCATTTAATTTTTCTAAATAATCTTTCCTTTCCTGTTGGTCTTTAATTTTATCTATTAATTGTAATATAATATCTTCTTGTTTTGAAAGTACATTAATGGTTTTTTTGAAAAAACAATTATTATTATCTAAACAATTGCAGACCTGTATTTCATCTTCTTCTAATTCACTTTCACAAGATTGTTCCGAAAGATTTGATTCTCTTAATTTGTAGATTTCTTCTTCTTTAGAAGAACTTTCCTCTCCTTAACTTGAATGTATTATAAAAATATTTAATAATTTTTCTTTTAATGTTTCAGAAACATCTAATTCGTTAATATGTTGTTTTACCTTACAATTTGACTTATAGTGTCCAACTTTTCCACATTTATAATAAACAATTTGTTTCTTCTTTTTTATTAGTCTTTTTTAGAGTTTTTATTGGTTTGTTATATACTTGTTTATCTTTTATCTTTTTATAAGGTTTCCTATATTTTCGTTTTTGTTAGATAATTCTTATATACTCTTTTTTCCTTTTTATGTCTTATTGAAAGAGGTAATAATGGAGTAAAACCAAATTGTTCACAAAAGGTACCAAATTCTTTTTCAGCAAATTTCTTTTCTTTATCCATTTGCTTTTTTAATCTTAAATCATTACACATAATTAAACCAGTTCTATTAATAGTAGTTATTATATCACCATATGTAAGATTAAAAAAATCAATAGTACCATCTGATTTTACTAATGATTCTAGTACCTTTTGGGCGAAGTAATATGGAAGTCCGGCTACGAACTTTTCCTTCCAGTATAGTTGCTGGCAATCATTTTTTATCATAATTTTAGTTAGAAATACATCTTTATACTAACGAAAATCAGATAATTGCAGACATTTTAAATTAATCAAGAAGTCACTAGTCCTTTCTTTAAATTGGATAGGATCACCCACAAAGTATTTGGTTAATACATATATTAAAGTATTTACAGTATCTTTCAATGGTAATCCATTTTTTGTTTTAATTACTTGCATATTTTCATCATGCTTATATGCAGTTAATATTTATATTTTTTGTTCACTTGAAAGATAGTGATCCCACCAGCCTTTTAATGGGCCAGTAAAACCTGTAACAATAATATGTGCCACTTGGTGATCATTTTTTCTATTACTTTAATAAACGTTAACTACCATAATCATTTGTTGGAAATGGTTCAATATTTCATACTCAGATAATCCATCTATATTCCATTCATATAATACATCTGGTGTAAAAACAGATCTTACTATATGTTCACTTTCCTCGAATTGCATATCTGGAGGAGTAGGCCTTGGATACCAATTACAAGTAATAGAAACATGATGTTTGGATTCTCTGGCTGAATAATTATTAGCATGGTCTCCTCTAATCTTATTTATTTGTAAGTCTAAATTTTTAAATTGATTTTCAATATTACTAATTTCAGAATCAGATAATTTAGGATAATCTGTTTTACCTAATATATTAATATGAGGTTGTTTTGAGGTAGATGCATTATTACTAATAGTTAATTTTTCTAATTTGTTAGAGATTTATTCTAATAAATTATTTTTATTTTTAGAAAAAACGGTTTTTAAATGAGATGGAATTTCATGAGGGACAAATAGTGGGGTTTCTTTTGCTTCTTTAATAGTGGGTTTAATAGGGAATATTTGGGCTTCAATTCTTTCTAATTGTTTACTCATGGTTTTTAGATATAGATTAGTGTAATTATTTTGTTTCTATTATGTTATCAGTGTTTTTAACTTCTACTGAATTATTATATTTTTTTATTGGTGAGGCCAATATTTGAGTATTTCTTTGATTGAATTTAATGGCTTCAAAATGGGGTATTCCTCATAAACAATTTGATTGTTTTCTTTTTTAATCCATTGATTAGTAGTCCTATTTATAGTTGTTAATTGGTTTGACTTATAGATCTCAAACCATGTAAAGAAAGGTATATTAATTTGTATTTTTTCCAAATACTGATAATATCTTTCTTGAATATAATCTCGTTCTATTTTTGCAAAGGTTGAGAAAAATATTAATCTTTTATGACTATTTTCTTCTTCCATATAATCTTGTTTGAGATATTCTTTGTTAATTTTAAATTCTTCTTTACTCAAGGTGTATATTTGGGCATCATCTCCAATCACTTGTGAATATGTTGAAGAAGAAGGTTCATTTTCAGAATTATGAGAGGTGGATGCCCTATCCGGATGGCTAGCAGGATGACTACTAGCAGGATGATTAACAGTATATACTGGTGTATCAATAATATTTCTCGGAATAATTCCTATAATCTGTGTATGTAGGCTACTCTAAGATTTATTATCAAAATTTTGGGATCTTATTGTAAGAACAGATCGGGGTGTATGGTAACTAGAAGGGGTAGGAGAAGAATAATGTGAAAAAGATCTTCTAAAAGATCGAAAAGCTATTTGGACCGTTTCGTTCGGTTTTTTATCTATATATTCAAGGTCGTCCTTAAAATTATTTTCCATCTTAGGTAATGAAGTAATATTTTCTAATTGCCATTCATTTGGGAGAATAATTTGATTCCAATTGATATGCCTAGGAATTTGTATACTAGAGTTTTGTGTACTAGTTTGTAATAATAATGTGTATCCTTTAAGACTGGTAATAAGAGCTTGTGGTTCTAATGTTGTTTTCATTAGTTTATAATGGATCTTATATCCTACAGTTAAATGATGTGACCCTTTCATCATATTATAACCATTTGTTTTAATGTTTTATATTAAAGCAGAAGGGATTTATTAGAACACTAAAAAAATCATCGCAGATTCTTAATAAACGAAATTAAAAGTGTAAGGTATCATTTGACTATCCTTCCATTATCAAAAAAATAAAAAAACAAATAGAGTAAAAATCATTGATACAGTTTTTAATAAAGATAATCTATAGAAAAAGAAAAAGAAATATATTGGGAGACTTGTGTTAGTAAGCCATTGAAATCCATTGGTCAGCCCATTTATGCTGAAAGGCTTATAAGGGTGGTCCCGGTGGTGTTCCCTCAAAACTCTTAATCTACTTATTTCTCTTTAGATATAAGGAATCTTTATTCTGTCTCAATGAATTTGAACTCGTTCTTTAAACTTAATGAATCTACTACTAGTATCCTCATAGAACCTGATAATATTAACCAAGAAGATTATAATATAATAGAGATAGAAAGAAATTTACAAAATTGGACGATTCCTAATGTTTCAAAAAATCAAATATATAAATATTCTACTTTTTCATCTAACCTATCATTTCTTACTAATTATACGATTAAAACAGTAGAAAAAACTATTAGCTTAAATAATGATTATGAATCGTTACAATTATTAACAAGAGAAGTTATTAAACAACACAAAGAACAGAAATACTTTTACATACATTTTGGATTAGTACAGGTTGCTATAAAACCACTTACTAGAATTAGATTAAACACCTCAGTATTACTCTATCTCAGAGATGGAAGACACTTTTATTTCCATGATTCATTACTTGGAATGGTAGAATCAAGTTTGTTTCAAGGTCCAGTTTATTTTGATTGTTATCCAAATTATTCTATTTTATTATTTGATCCTAATATATTACATGCTTTGACATTAAACATTAAAACAAATGGTTATAATACGATGAAAGGGTCACATCCTTTAACTGTAGTATATAGGATCCATTATAAACTAGTGAAGACAACATAATTATATAACATTAATATATAATAGTAACTATTTATATGTTTTAAATATAGTATATAGTAACTATAATATATTATATAACATTATTATATAATAATAACTATTTATATGTTTTAAATAAACTATATAATAACTACATTATATTATATAACATTAATATATAATAGTAACTATTTATATGTTCTAAATAGACTATATAGTAATTATATTATATTATATAATATATTCTCAGAAGTTGTGCTTCATGGGTCATCGACGTTATCTACCATTAAATCATGCTTGAAGAAGCGAATGTGCTAAGTTTGATGGGAGAGTAGAGGATAGAATTGCACTAAATGAGTTGTCTGGAGAAGAGATAGTGGAACAATTGGTACATATTAGAGTGAACAATTTTGGCAAAGGCCAGGGTAAGAATAAGAAAAAAAGAGGTGAATCAGAATTGAATTGAACAAAACGTAGTATTTTTTTTTACTTGCCATATTGGTCGTCCTGCATGTTGCGACATAGTTTGGATGTAATGAACATAGAGAAGAATATATGTGATAATATATTGGGTACATTGATGAGCATTAATAAAAAGACAAAGGACACGATCAAGACAAGGAAAGATCATGAGAGAATGAGAATTAAACATAATCTACATTTGCGAGTGGATGGCAATAGGGTGATCATGCCGCATGCATGTTTTACGATGACGAGGGAGGAGATGATGGATTTCTGCAAATGGTTGCAAGGTATGAAGTTGCCAAATGGTTATGCTTCAAATATCGGTAGATGCGTGAGTCCTGTTGACTGGAAAATTAGTAGATTGAAAAGTCATGACAGCCATGTTCTTTTGCAGAAGTTATTATCGGTAGGAATTCGTGGGATGCTGACATCTAATGTACTTGTCGCCATTACTGAACTATGTATGGTTTTTAAAGATTTGTGTGCTCGAATAGTAAATCGAGATATGTTGCAGAAGATGGAAGAAGATATTGCTACCATACTCTGTAAATTTGAGCAGGTTTGTCCCCCATCATTTTTTGATGTCATGGCCTATTTAACAATACACTTACCCCGGGAGGCATTATTGGGTGGTCCAGTGCAGTTTCGTTGGATGTATCCAGTTGAAAGATATTTGGGTCGTTTAAAGCGCACTGTTGGGAATAAAACCCGAGCTGATGGTTCAATAGTAGAGGCCTATATAAATGATGAATGGTTAACGTTTTGCTCTTTATATCTTCGTGGTGTTGAGACACAATTTAATCGTCAAGAGCGAAATGTTGATCTTGAGGCTTCGCCTCCTCGTGAGCTATCAGTGTTTTTCCAGAATGTACGACCCTTAGGTGCACAAATGGATTACGATTTAATTGATAGAGAGTTGGGTAAAGTTCGTTGGTACGTGTTAAATAATTATCGAGAGATTGTTTGCTATCTCAGGTATATTGTTGCATGCTTTGAGAAATTATAGTCAAATGTCGTTTAATTATAACTTTTATGCTCAAAATATTATTTTCTTTTGTACATATATATAGTGATCATATGGATAAACTTAGAATGGAATGCATAGAGAATATAGAGGCAAGACACTAGAAAGAATTTTTCGGATGGTTTAAACAACGTGTATGAACTAAAACTACGTTGTGTTATTTGATTTATAATGTTTTGATTTTGGGTTACTTTTAATACGTATATATTATTGAAATTAATAGATTTTGGAACAACGTGCTCATGATCCCGGATCAGTTTCTTCTGAATTGTTTGCATTGACCCGTAGTTCCTCTAATAGAGCACTTTGATACACTACATGCACGGTTCAAGGTTATAGATTCTATACTCTGGACTGTGAACGTAATAGAAAGACTCAAAACTGTGATGTATTAGTCGAGAGAAGTCATGGAACAGACGATATTGACTATTATGGTGTCATACGTGATATTATCGGATTGAAATATCTGGGTGGGTTTGTAACATATGTCTTTAAGTGTGATTGGTGGGACTTAGGCGGTGGTCGGGTGTCCATACATAGGGATAATAACTTTACAAGTATCAATACGGCATCTAAATGGTACGAAAATGATCCATTCGTATTGGCTTGTCAAGCTACCCAAGTCTATTACTTGATTGATCAAATGAAAAGTGTTGATAAAGATAGTGGAGAGATAACTTGGCGAGTAGTATATAAATTTGTCCCTCGAAATATATATAAAACAGGAATGAGTGCGGATTACGAAAATAGTGGAGATGGAGATGACACTCTGGTAGCAGAGGGCTACCAAGAAGATAGAGAGGGTATTAACTTGTTTGTTGACTTCGGTGCACTCGAGTTGCTCCTCTTGTGTAGAGATGACGTCCCACCCGTCCTGCTCGACCCGTCCATATTAAATGATCATTCAATTCAAGTTAGTGAAGAAGAAGCAGGAGAAGAGTCAGAAGAAGATGAAGCAGAATCCGGGGAAGAAGTGGATAAGGAGGACGAAGAAGAGGTTGATGATGACGACGAAGATGCTATTAAGGGAGATTCTGAAACAAGTATGGAAAATACATCCGAAGATAAAGAATAAAAGTATTAAATATTTTATTCATATAAGTGACTATAAAATATTTAACTTTTTTTCAATAATTTTTTCTAATTAATTTTCTTTATCATATTAATCATGCCTCAAGGATGCCACCAAAACGACAACGAAGAAATTTGCCCCCTCCGCCTAGTCCAAGTCTCGAACTTATTGAGGACTCCCCACCCGAGTGTTTCCTTCCTAAAGATCAAGTACAGACGCAAGAGAACGACAATCAGTCGATGCCTACCAGTAAGAAAATAACAACATAGTTAATTATATATCAATACTTTTATCTCAATAACTATATAGATATAATTATATTATATCTAATAGTTAATGCATCCGCTCGTTGCGGTCGTGGTTATACACGTGGCATTTCTTTTGAGAAATGCCGAAAGCATGGAAAACTCAAGGTCAACATTCCTGATAATTCTATTGGAGGCGTGGATGATAGTGCAGCAATGCTTTCTTCATATATTGGTACAGTTGTCCGAGCTTACGCTTCATTTTATGTGCGATCATGGCGAGATGTTTCGCTCTAGATTAAGGAGCACATTCGGAGCTGTATGCTAGTGAGTTTACGTTGAGAGTACATTTGTTATATACTAAATTAGTATATTATATTTATGACGTAATTCACTTATAAGGATGAATTCGACCTCGACTTTGGCCGTAGCGAGAATTTGAGAACTGTGAATGGGTTAATGGCTACAGTATTCCGACGTCACAAGGGACGATGTCATGACCACTTTAAGAAGTTTGAGATGGTTGAAGAGGCTTCGCAATCCCCTTTCTAACAGATGAAGTTAGACGATTGAAGAAAGTTTTGTGATCTTTTCGCAACTTCAGATTATCAGATATTCTAGATTAATAATATCTAATGATTATTTACATATATATTTGGGCTATATATTTTATGTATATATATATCAATTAACATTCTTAATTAATTTTGTAACATTTAAGTTCTACGAATGCTAATAATAGATCCGTTTTGACTGTTCACCATCGTGCTGGTTCAAGATCATTCCACAGTCTTGCTGAGAAAATGATAATTAATAATATTATAGAATATATTTATTTATTTAACTATTTTTATTTAAGTACTAATATTATCTTTTTAAAATTGCTAATGTGGCTTTGTTAGAAACGTGATGATCCAGGTAATTTTTTTCTCATTCATGTCTATGCTGCTACTCATACTAATGAGAGTAGTGAGTGGATGTATCCTGTCGCTGCAGATAATTATGTAAGCGTTGTTATTTTTGTTAAATAAATTATGCAACATGTAAAAAATTTATTTTTTATTTTTTTATTTCTTTTAATACATTACTTATTGTGTGTTTTCTTTAACATGGTTGGAAACAAATGGTGGAGATATAGTCAATTTCTGGGAAATCCTCTCCGAGTGACATAGATATATTCACACAAGTGCTCGGGCCCAACTCTAGTATGACAAGAGGTTTGGGACGATCTTTCAAGCATTTTGGTTCATCCTCCTCATCCTCTTCGACTTCACAAATTAATAATATTACCAAAGATTTGGAAGCCGCACGATGCGAGAATGAGTATACGAGGTCGAGGCATCAAGAGTTGGAGTCTCTCTTAGAGCGACAATCTCATTTAGAGACGCGTTTGTAGGACCAACAGAGAGACCAGGAAGAAAGAATGCGCAATGAAGTCCAAAAGCAAGTGCAACGGGAGATAATTGTACAAATGGAGCGTGTTATATCATTACAACAGAAGCAGGGTGAGCGAGGAAAGAAAAAAATGAATTCTCTCACTTTAATTAGTGTATATAACTTTTACCATTTAATTTTAGAACTTTTTAAGACATTGTTAGTTGTAAAATATTTATGGTGTGTAATATGATACAATTAGTATGTTTCTTAATTTCTTAATTTTATGAAATTAGTGTATTTTTTATCTGTATGTTCGAATGTAAAAAAAAAAAAACTGTTCCAACAAGATTTCACGTTTGAACAAACGTTCAAACGCAAATACAATTTTGACGACTAACGTTCAATGAAACTTCCAAATGTACCATGTTCGTTTGAACATTGCTTCTTAAACATTCGAACACATGTCCAAACGTTATCCTCGTTACGTTCGGATGGTGTTCCCAGAATGTTCGAACAAAAATTCGAACATTTAATGCGTTCAAACATATAAATGTTCGAATGCAAAAATATTATACGTTCGAACTATAATCAATCAACGAACGTCAACTTATGACATTTGAACGTAAATTGCTCGGGTTGGCATTTGGATGTAAAAATTTACATCCGAACGTTACTTTCTATGGCAGCTTTCAATCGTCACAAAAAAATATAACGTTCGAATGTCACTCCAAACGGAACAACTCCAACCGTAAAGTGTCACTAAATGTATTCTGTGACGCAAATTAGGTGATGGTTTCAAACCGTCACCAAATCTCTTCAGTGACGTTTCTTTGGTTTTTGGTGAATGTTTTCTCTATCACAAAAGGCAATTTATGTTGTAGTGAAAGAAAAACCTCAAGAGGCTTACACATTATTTTCAAAACATTGAAGAAGTTGTACCTACGATGCTGAACAACTAGATCAGAAAAACTCGTGCTTTGTTTAAATGTGATGAACACATTATATGCAGATTTGATGATAGAGTTCTCAAGTTTATCGGGGAATATTGTGCACATCCTTTGCATTGCTGAGCCGTATATAATAAATGAAAAATTCTCCTCATCAGCCACTATTCGCTACCCTACATCATATACAAAAAAAATCTACATACCCTATAAAAAATACCCTCATACCCTATGAAAAAACTATAAGTGTGAAGTGTGAGAGTGAATAATAGCTGATACATAGTAAATTCCTAAATAAATTGACATTTGAACTAATAATAATAATCTAAAATGTCAAATATGCTACAGAATCTAATTCCCAATCAACTACATACGTACGTACACACGTGCTGCGCTACAAGAAAACTGCTTATTTGTAGCCAGTTATTTTCTGTAAAAATGGCTAGTTCCTACTAAAATGAGCCTGTTTTTATCGTAAATAATCATTATTGTCATAAATGCTCGCTTTTCTTGTAGTACAGAATTTCTATTCATCATTCAGTATGACAGCACTAATATATATTGCAAAATCATGGAAATCGCAAAGTTGCTGGTTATAATGTCTCTCTTATCTTTCCACCTCATATATAGTCAAATTTTTCACTTAATTAATAAATAAGACTCAAGCACTTGAAATGAAAATACCATCATCATTCATAATAGCAATCCATTTTGTCTAAACATGTACATGAACTCATCAGTCAGCATTTTCTGCAGTCTAATGGTATGGATGCTTTATATGAAAGACTGATCGAACATGACTAAGGGTACTAGAGCTATCATGTGCACAATAAATACAAACCTTGTGTCATTATGCAGGATATTTCTTTTTTCTTAATCAGAAATTACAGCTAGATCTGTCTGTGTCAGCTTAGAGTGATCGGGATTTATAATTCAAGTTTAGGCCACTGTGATACTGAACTTTCAGCAATTATAATATTAATTGCTCAAAGAATTATGGTGATCAATGCCATATACAGTAGGGCCATTGAAAGTTATCTCATGCACGCAGAAAAGGTTGCGAAAACCTTTGTTTGATCATAACCTCATGTGCGCATATATGCTTTCTTTCATGATCAATATCAGCAGCTAGCTAGAGATCATCGGTTCGAATGATTTAAAAACTTAATTCTCCATGTAATTTCTTCCATGAGTCATGACAAGATGTATATATCTTTGATAATATATAGAATATTCCTTCTTGACGAGGGTCGATCTATCTGTTCACAACCATGACCATGAGATGGCAGGCAGGGGGATAGGGTAGCTCCGTGTTCACATAGATTTCCATGATCAGCTATAATGGAAAACAGAAAGATCAATGCAAAAAGGCATTTTACACATCTAATTGATGGATCGGCCATTGAGCAGAAATTGCAACAGAGAGAACCAACCTGATAGTTATAGGTTTCACTACTGGATTGAAAGTTTCTGTATAATCCAAACCTTCGAGTTGACTGTAGCCTTTGGCTACTAGTCGTGCTTTGCGTCGCTCGATGGTGCCATCCGAGAGGAATTTTGTTTTAAAAATCCATCTGCATCCCACAAGATTCTGAGAAGAAGTAGGAGGGACTAAAGTCCATGTGTTGTTGGAGAAAAGAGCATCGAATTCAAGTTGCATGGCTTTCCTCCATTCGGGAAATTTGGATGCCTCAGTGTCAGAAGACGGTTCATCAGGAATGGCACTAGAGGTGACATAGGCGTGAGGCTTGGGCCAAGCAATGGTGCCGTAGGTTCGGATTTTAGGAAAGTGAAGGTGAGATTTTGAGCGAGTTTGGATATGAGGAGAAGGTGAAGGTTGCGATGGGAAAGACAAAGGAGATTCTGGAACATTTGATCGTGCCCTAGGTGAAGGGAGAGACAGACTAGGGGAGTTTGTGGACTCTTGAGCAGAATGTGAGGAGATGGACTATGGGCCATGAGTGTTGGACTGAGAAGAGGAAGACTGTGAAGGAGAACTGGGCCGTGAATGTGTACAAGGTGGGCTTGGGACAGAAGGTGGGCGAGACTCAATGGACCATAGGATAAGTGGATTGGGCAGGCAAGATTGAGTTGACAATGATGGATTTATCCTGGGCTGCTGGAATGGAAATACATTCTCATCAAATAAGACATCACGTGAAACATACATTCGAGATGTTGGAAGGTGAAAACACAGGTATCCATGGTGATCAGAACTATACCCAAGAAAAACACAGGTATCCATGGTGGAAGCATCAATGACATGAGCGATGAGATTCTCGGAAAGGGAGGAAATAAGAATGGTCATGATGCCTTGATCTTGTTGTTTCTAGGCCAAATATTTAGAACTTGACTTTGCGGGATCTAGCAGAGTAGGGCCAGTAATGGTGCCATCGATGAACCCATAAACATTTTGAATGTTGAGGTAAGGCATAAGCTGTGCCTTCCACAAAAGATAATTATCATGGGTTAATTTGACAGTGATAAAATGGGAGGGAGAAGGAAGGGAAAATTTAGGTGGAGTCTGTTCTGCAGCCATGGATGAGCTTTGGACGTGAGTCCTTTATGCGGCTCTTGATACCATAATGGAAAACAGAAACAGAGAATAAAGAGAAAGTGTAGTACTGGAATTAATTGTCTGCTTCACACATTGTGTGCTTTACACAGGGTCTATTTATACACAAATGATGAGGAATATTCCTTCTAACAGAATGATACACGTATACAATTTATTCTAGAGCATTCTGTGGCCAGTGAGGTATTTGTTTATTTGCTGCAGTAGCTGAGCTGGCCTTCTCCTATGCGGTAAGTTGTTATTGCTAATAAGTTACATGCATGCATGAAGCATACAGCTAGGAGCCTGGAAACAAAGAAAAAGCTAGAAGACCTAGTTCACAAGTTAGATATATGTTCTGCAGGATCATGCACGGAAGCTTAAATTAGCATTCCTTTATACGCACTACAAGAAAGCTGCTTATTTGCTATTTTCTGTGAAAATAACTATTTCTTACTAAAATAAATCTGTTTTCGTCGTAAATAGTCATTCTCATCATAAATAATCCATTACAAATACTTGTTTTTCTCATAACCAATAAAAGCCATCAATTATAAGTAAAGAAAACAAAAAAGATATAAAATTTAGAAAAGATGAGTGCTACAGCCACAAAAGAATTGTACAAAAGTAATCTCACAAACTGATGTGGTTTCATGTGATCCGTTAGATCTGCTTTACAATATAAGTAACTTTATAATCTAACAAACCACATTAAGCCACATCAGTTTATAAAATTACTTTTATGTGATTACTTTGTGGCTAGAGTATTTCTCTATAAAAAATATATAACTAATTATATTGCCATAAGTTTATAATTATTCATATTCTCCAGATCATATATAAGAGAAAATACGAATTAAACTGCATGAGAAGTCGTTTTAGAGGGTTTCAAGAAATTAAACAATTCATCATGTACTATATCTATATATGTATGTACGAGAAACACAACTCTACCTTCTACTTTTGACTGTCCAAGATGACTATTGGTCAACTTTTTTTTTTTTTTTTACTTAGTGATAAAGGAAGTGATTTTAAATGTACTTAAATATGTTAAAAAATGTGAAAAAAAAACGTTGAGCTGTACATTGAGTTAATAAAAGGTTTTCTTGTTCTTCCTCTTTAGATAAAACATTGATTAATTTATTCAAAATTTTACAACAAGAATATTACAATTGCAACCGAGCTTAATATCAAGAGAATCAATGGATTCAGTGTCAGAGTGATATTCTGAATCACTAGAACAAAACTCATGATTGTCAGAGGATGAAGTAGAACGTGTTTCTAGGAGGCGAAACAATTCTTCTTGATCAATGACATCTATATTCAATTGATTAAGCTTCTTTTTGAATTTATTAGGCTTCTGGGAAAATTTATCAGCAAAATGCCTAGTTTTGCCACAATTGTGACAATTTCAAGTAGCATGATGTGAGACCCATCTCCACTCTGGTTCACAGATTAGTCTCAACTTGCTTGATATTATTACCTGAAAATAGCTGTGCTAATATGTTCCATTGATGAATATGTTTTGTGCTAGACCTATGGATGCACTTTGAACTTGATATATTATTAGCTGTCAATCAACTGATTCTGTGTTAACTGTATCTATGCCAATTTTCCTTTAATTCAAAAGCTTCAACCGATGTAATGATAACTGACACAACCTTGGCTCTGGAATAGATCCATCTTCATACAGGAGAGTTGTCGGAATGCGGTGACAGAACTATTCTACTAATGTTTTGTGTCTACATTTGATATTTGAAGACTCCAGCAAGAGATTGCATGCATCCGTAGGGATTAGTCTTGACCCAGAATGGTTTGCAGATACCCCCCTTCACTAGAAAAGAGAAAACAATAATAAGAAAAATGAAATAATGATGTGGTACTCTGGAAAGAAAATTCTGTGGAGTTTGGAAGGGGCTGGAATTATTTCGTTACTAGTCAAGAAAATTCTGTGGAGTTTGCTTAATATTGCATGGAATAATGGTGTTTTTGGATTGAGGCATATGATGGTTACTTGGATTTTTAGTTGCTGATACATTTGGTGAGCATCCCTCACAGTGAAGGACATAGTTTAGGCCTCATTGGATATATGATATGTGCAAAAAGTTAACTTTTTGGATGAGGTTAACATTTCATCTAAATTCTCTGTCAAACATATTTGGATCAATTTTTGACTGTGTAAAAGTGTAATAAATTTTGCTGACATAATATGGTAGAATCATTATCTCCAATTGAAATATTTTTTCTACTGAGCTCTAGATAGTTCTGATCTTTGATCTACTTTAGAGACCTAACGAACTTAATGAAGGAAACTCACCTAAGTCAACACCTCATTGTTTAAATGGATTCCGTGAGTCCAATCATTTCCTGAGAATCTGAGTTAAATTTTTCTACTCAGGTCTATAAGATGGTTCTGATCTTTGATCTTCTTTAGAGAACTAATGAACTCAATGAAGGAGACTCACCCTAAGCTGTGTTTGGATGCTAAGGTGATTTCAGATGATCTAAGTTGATTTGTGAATAATAGTATTTTGTGAGTTCTATTGAGATGTGTTTGAATGTAAATAGATTGAGATATGTGTTTAAATGTATGAAGTAGGTTGAGATGGGTTTAACTTTTATGAGAAGTTGAAAAAGTAGTAGGTCCCATCAATGATTGGTTTGAGATGGGTTGAGGTGATCTTGACATCCAAACATCTCTTCCCCTCATTATTTAAATGGATTTCGTGAGTCCAATCATTTCCTGAGAATCTGAGTTTTTTTTTTTTTTTGCCAATTTCATTAGCTACCTGTGTACGTGAGAAAAGGCTTTGAAGCCAGAGTTTCTTGTCACAAGATACCTCTAATAACACTTGATTGTATTTTAATAAGTTGCCCAAACTTCATATGACTGTGAAATATATGTGAATGAAACATTTGATATGTATGTATGTATGCACGTATTAATTTCTTTTTGTAATTCTTTGCAAAGAAGAGGTCTAAAAAAATTACTTGTACGCTTCTTGTCCTATAGCAATGACAAACCAAGAACTTATCAATGCTGGAACAAAGACAATGGATGAGACTGATCAGGCCATTCAACGCACTCAAAAGGTGAAGTGTTTTGAAACATGTGCCAGCTCAAAATGTTTATGTTGTCATTATTCTTGACACTTGAAATTGACCGTTAGGTTGTTGAACAAACAATTGAAGTGGGAACTCAAACTGCTGTTACATTAGAGGGTCAAGTAAGTATAACCATAGAGTAATCTCAGTTATTCTTCTTCCCATCTGTTTGTAGCCTTCTATACCATAAACTGATATTTTGCAGACCGACCAAATGGGCCGAATTGTTAGCCCCGGGGAATACAGCTTATTTCCGTTATGGACTAGCGGATTGCATTTTGTACATATATGCACACCAAAGCTTACAAAAACTTTGCGTATTTCTCTGCAATATGTACATTTCAGATTGTGAATCCCAAGAACAAAGACATCAGGGACATCCCTGGATTGGCACCTCCAGCTCCCTCAAGGAGGCTTTTGTGGGCTGCAGAACATTTCATTTAGATTCATTATTTCGGAGCAGTTTTTCCGCCCATAATGGTTTGTGTTTTAAATTCATGCAAAGGGGTGCTCAGAGTAATGCCGTTTGCAGGTCCTTTGTCCTTTTTTGTTTTTCTAATTTACTTTCCATAATTAATATTGGTTCTTGCCTGCTATGTGCATATTCTGTCTGCGATTCTTCTGTGTTGTGTGTAAATCACGTGCGAGCCCTTTTTGCTTTGTTTTGAATGCCATATCCCTTCAATGACAGCATGCTTTTTGGGTAGGCGTCTACAGGCTAATTATATTTTCTAGTCAGTGATTATGGGTATGCATGTTGTGCTAAATTAGTTTGCTCTCCACTTTTTGAGGAATCCCCACGGGTATACCAGTAAATTTTTGAAAGGGTTTTTCAAATTCCTCGGTTCCAAGGGGGAAAACAAGATTTGCTGAGATATATACCTTAGAAAAAAAAAAGGCATGTCCAAATCAAAAGGAAAGGTATTATTCATCATTATCTTTTTTAATCATAATTCTTTCATCATTGGTGACCACTTCTAATGATTAAAAAATTAATTATTATAATTTATTTATTTACTTATGGCTCGTTAGGATAGTAAGATAATATGATATGAGATTATTTTAGATGAGTTGGATAAAATATTGTTAAAATATTATTTTTTTAATATAATTATTGTTTTAAAATTTGAAAAAGTCGAATTGTTTATTATATTTTGTATGGAAATTTAAAAAAAATTATAATAATGAGATGAGATGAAACCATCTCTATATCCATACACGGTCAATCATTTGATGACATGTTAATGCTAGGAGATAATGAAAAAATAATGTTAAAAGATAATGAACAACATTTTTCAAATTTAAGACTTTGATTATGTCATTATGCTACAAATAGAAGTAAATACAAATGAATCGACTTTGAACCCGGAAATTTATAACAACAATATATGGCCAGGAAGAATGAATGGAAGAGAGTTGGTTGGGTTTGGATAGACAGTTTAGATAAGATGAGATGTTTTGAATAATAATTGAATAAAATATTATTAGAATATATTTTTTAGTATTATTTTTATTTTATGATTTGAAAATTTTGAATTATTTATTATATTTTTATATATAAATTTGATAAAATTGTAATTATGAGATGAGATGAGATGAAAAAGTTTATGAATGCAAAGTGAGCCACGTGCACCTGAGCTGGCTTCCTCCTATAACTTGGTTTCTCCTTTAGATTATTATTATTATTGTTGGCCTGCCTTTACGCTATCAAGAATCATGCATGAGCTGCGAAACGTCCAATGTGAGATGACCTCGATGTTGAAAGTAGAGGCGTTTCTTCATCAAAATCCAAATCAGAGTCACCACTATTCCCTCCAGCTTTTGGTACGGATATGTCAGATGACTTCTTCTCCAACTTCCAATCCTGTATGTATTGTATTACTCAACATTGAAAGCACAGCTATTAGGAGAGGGAGAGAGGGAGAGAGAGAGAACACCGACTTATAAATAGAATTTTTTAATATATAAAGGATAATATATGAGATTGACCTTAGGGATTCTTCCAGGCATACTTTCAGCTGATTGTGGAGATACTTGAACATCCTTAACCTTTATGTAATTGTACATGAAAATGCCACATAGTGCTGTAGGGGTAAAAAGGAATTTTAATGTAAAGTGAAAGTAAAGCTTGCACTTCGACAAGGATGGAGACTTACCAACCCCGTAACCAATTATATTCAACCCTGTAATTGTGGACTCCGGAAATATGGCAGCTGAAAGGGCTATCAACATCCAGTCTTTAAGAACACCAGCAACCCGGATGGTAACTGCACCTGTTCTTCCAATTACTAAGAAAATGGAGAAATTCAAGGCCAAAGCACAAAGAGCATTGGAGAAAAAGATCCAGAAGTTAAACTGGTTCTGGGAAACTTGCATCTGAGTCTTCTCCAGTAAACACCAAGGCACAAACAAAAACACAAAACTGCATGTGAAAGTGTCAACAAGTGAGAAGCTCATACCATAGCATTTACTGTTAGGTACCCACCAATGTAAGTGCTTATAAATCATTGTGTATATAGATTTATGAAGAAGAACAAAACTTAATAGCTACAAAAGACTTGACACAATTGTTCATCCTCCAAAATTTATATATTTTCTGTAGTATAAATTGCAGTATTTATAAACCAAAAACAAGAAACTAAAAAGGTTGATGTCAACTGCCATAAAACTTCGTTTGGTTATACAAACTATCTCATCTAATCTAATCATTACAATTTTTTCAAATTTTCAAACAAAAATAATATTTTAACAATATTTTATTTAACTTTCAATTTTCATCTCATCTCATCTCATATGTGTAACCAAACAAGACAATCCTAAGCATATGTTTTCAAGAGGAAATAAACCTAGATGCTTCAAAACAAAGTACCTGCACGGAGCTATGTAATATAAGCTGGTGATGGGGTTTAGAGTCAAGCCTTTCTTGTTTAGAAGGACTTGAGTTAAGACCAGCCTAAGAGCTTCTGCAAAGATGCCTGTCACTTGGTAAATTGTACCGAGTACATTAAAATGAATCTGCCCATATGAAGAAATGACAACTCCAACACTGACCAGCAACATGCACAAGAACACGTCACACCTTGTTTTGTCAATGCCACACATAATAGCCATGATGAATGTTGCCATAGGCACTGAAACATCACAATTAAGATATAAATGGTGATCTAGTAGTTAAAGAAATTTATCATGATAGTAACAAAATATGTAGGTACTCCAAACATACTTAATGCTTTGAGCATCTGAATGAAGGCCACAGAAATGTGCAAGAAAGCAGTGTTACCAAACCTACATGAGAAGCGAAAAAACTTGTCAACAGACGTCAATCCACCAACATTAAGATTGTTTCAAAATACCTCATCGCTGATAACAGTCCAAAACCTAGATAAGGCAGTGATGGCCCTTCTATCAACAAAGTTAGCTTCTGAAACAACCACACATGCACGCATGCAAGCGTGTGCATATTTAAAGTAAATTTCACTGTCTATCCAAGAATCAATAAATAAAAACTTCACTGTCTTCAAAAACCAATGAAATCCTCACATCTAATAAACAAAGATCAAGGATTTCACCTTGATATTGTGCAACTAAACACATGCATGCAAAGTAGATCCATAATTAATCTTTGGCGGGAATATATGGCACACGTTTATAGTAATAAAAGATCACAAATTACAAATAACATAATTCAAAGGGAAATGGAGAAAAGCCCCGCATATAGAAAATAAAGTAGAAGCACATAAGGAAAATCTGGAAAGAGACTCAACGAAAGGTTTGGTTCAATTATATATTTAAAAATTAAAAATGCCCAATGAGTGTTAGGGCGAGACACCGGGCTGTATTTTTCAATACATTCATAGACAACTTTTCAAGATATGGTCATGTTTATTTGATCTCCCATAAGTCTGAAGCATTGGATTGCTTTAGGCAATACGTGAGCTTGGTTGAGAATCAATTAGACAAGAGTATAGAGGCTCTAAGAAATGACCGTGGTAGTGAATATTTGTCTAAACAGTTTAAAAGGCTCTGTGATGAAAGATGAATTAAAAGGCAGTTGACAATGCCATATTTGCCACAACAAATGGTGTGACGGAAATGAGAAATTGGACACTACTTGAGATGGTTAGATCGATGATGGCACAAAGAAACCTACCAATATCATATTGGAGGATGCACTTTTGACTGCAACCTACATCCTTAATCGAGTGAACTCAAAATCAGTGATGTCTACTCTATATGAACTTTGGACTAGTGAGAAACCGAAGTTGAATAACTTGTGGCCATGGGGTCATAAATATGGAAAGCTGGGTCATAGAGGGAAGACGTGTACATTCATAAGATACTCTGATCACTCTAAGACATATGTATTAATCGGTGAACAACCTGATGGAACAATATTTGAAATTGAGTCATGAGATGTGAATTTCATCGAGGATGAATTTTCAATTATATGTGAGGTTGATATAAATTTGGAACTCTAAAAACTTGTGAATCAAGAGGAAGGCATTCCTAGCATCCTAGTTGAGAGTGATGTAACTTTTCAAACTCCTAGAAACAGTGAGAGTGATTTGGCTCCAAGTAACAATATACCACTTGTTGGTTATCCACAACAGCTTCAACCACGTAAGAGCTTACGTGCTCCTACGTTTCTCGTCGTCGATTTGGAATTGAAGGAAAAATTTTTATGGTGGGGCTGCAAGATGATGATGAGCCTAGAACCATCCAAGAAGCTTTCTCATCTTCTATTAAAGATGAGTGGATGAAAGCACTAAACGATGAGGATTAATTAGGTCTAGAATATGGTAGACATACCACCAGGATGGAAGGCTATTGGGAACAAATGGGTTTTAAAGGTCAAACGTAAAGTGGACGGGTTAATAGAAAGGTATAAAACTTGTCTCGTTGTGAAAGGATATACCCAACAAAAGGGGTGTAGACTATGAGAAAACCCTTTCTCCAGTTTTAAGGTTTGCTTTAATTCGTATGATTCTAGCCATTGTAGCACATTTGGATTTGGAATTCTATCAGATAGACGTTAAGACAGCTTTTCTCAATGAGGTACTAGATGAAGAGATGGATCAACCCACGAGCTTTGTGGTCAAAGGTCAAGAGCGTACAGTGTGCAAACTTAAATGATCTATATATGGTCTAAAATAATAATCTAGATGGTGGTATCTCTGATTCCATCGAGCCATTCTCTTGAATGAGTTTACGATAATCGTAGAAGATCACTGTGTTTATATAAAACGGTCCAAAATGAGTTTTGTATTGTTATCATTATATGTTGATGACATTCTGATGACTGGAAATGATAAGGGGATGATTGTCGCCACTAAGGAGTGGTTGTTCCTCAATTTTGAGATAAAAGACATGAGTGAGACAAAATATATTTGGGAAGTTAAAATCTATAGAGATTATTCAAAGAGACTTCTGTGTTTGTCTCATCGAGCCATTCTCTTGAATGAGTTTATGATAATCGTAGAAGACCACTGTGTTTATATAAAACGGTCCAAAATGAGTTTTGTATTGTTATCATTATACGTTGATGACATTCTTATGACTGGAAATGATAAGGGGATGATTGTCGCTAGTAAGGAGTGGTTGTTCCTCAATTTTGTGATGAAAGACATGAGTGAGACAAAATATATTTTGGAAGTTAAAATTTATAGAGAATGTTCGAAGAGACTTCTATGTTTATCTCAATAGACTTATATAAAAAAGGTCCTTGAACGCTTCTAAATGAGTAATTGTAAACTCATTGACAACCCAGTTGCTAAAGGTGAGACCTTATGCAAAGAAATGTATCCTAAGAGTCCAAGAGAGGTAGAGAAGATGACTCGTATTCCCTATGCTAGTGCTATTGGTAGTCTACTGTACACAATGATGTGTACTCGACTAGATATGTGTTATGCAGTTGGCTTGGTTAGTAGATTCCAATCTAATTTTGAACTGGCCCATTGGAAAGCAGTCAAAAAGATTTTTAGATATCTTAAGGGAACTATAGACTATATGTTGTGCTATCAGGGTGCAGATTTGCAGTTAAATGGTTACAGTGATGCTGATTGGGGTACTGATTTAAATGAGTGCAAATTGACAACTGGGTATGTTTTCTTGCTGAACAATGGTGCCATTACATGGAGTAGCAAGAAACAACTCTGCATAGCTTTATCCACCATGAAGGCAGAGTACATAGCATGTTCAGCAGCAGTTTAGGAGGCTGTTTGGTTGAGAAGGTTCCTTCAACACCTAGATATCGGCGTACATTATTATAATCCAGTGACCATTTTTTGCGACAACATGGTTGCTCTCGCATATGCTAAGGATCCAAAATATCATTGAAGAACTAAACATATTGATATTTGATATCACTACATTAAAGACTTGATGTCACAAAAGGAAGTGGTCCTAAAACATCTATTTACAAGTCACATGGTTGTTGATCCATTGACAAAGCCCATAACGAAAGACGCTTTTATGACTCATGGTAGGAGTTTAGGATTGCGTAGACTGTGATTATAATTTTATTTAGTTGACACATTAATGTAAACTTTCTTTGGAGATATTAATGCAGTGTAATATTTTCTTTCAATTTGTCTTTATCATATTGCATGAATTGTACACGCACACAAGGTATGTTAACAAGTTTCGATTGACTCACTCACACGAGAAATTGCACATACACTTGGTACTTGTCTAGAGATGGATAAGTATGACACAAAAATAAATGTTGCCTTAGTGAGAACTACCGTGCATGGACACCTCACAATCCATATAACCTATGGGAAGCTAGATGCGAGATTCTATTTGGCGCCTTGAGGCAAGTAAATGGAGAGACTCGGGTTAGACATAGAAATTGTGTCTGGACTAAGATCTGTACTATATTTGATATGGACATATACTCTTTAAAAAAAAGAGATCCATCGTAGTATGTATTTCATACTACATGTGCTTATGCAATTAGATATGAAAGTGAATGGATGGTTTCCTGTTTCTTTATTGTGTGAGTCTTATATTTTACTTTTAAATGCCATTCTTGACCTTTGACAATGTCACTCGGTACTTGGAGGCTTTGATGTTTACTACTCTAGCATATTGTTTATGATCATGTTTGATACGGTTTAAATGGGTATTACTAAGAAAGTGGTTAGACTAAAATTGAGTGACATGTGGGCGAAGAGAAGACTATTTTGACAATGCATTCTTGGTTGTATTTGCTAACGTCAAACTTTGGCACTACAATTTGGTAGTGACAATTTTTGTGAACACGTCGCGATAACTTAGAAGCAATTAAGCATAGTTCTGAGTTTTTGAAACTCAAAAGGGATCAAATATTCTTAATCAGATGCGATCGAATGAGTCTAGGCATACAAGAAACTTTAGGGATGTTGCTATGTCAGTCTTCTCTGGGAGAGATTTGGTGTAGTGCTCCCACACAGTTTGTTTCAGGTGTACTCGTTGATCACACAACCTATTTTTTGTATGAATGAGATAGAGAACACGTTGAGAGATATATGTTGGGGCATGCCCACTATGTGCGGTAGAAGCTGTAATAAAGCAGGGACGCCTTTAGTGGATGCACCCCTGCCACTTCCTATAATGCGATGGCAGGCATTACTCCAGGCGTTATGCCTGGAGTTATGGAGGTAACGTAGGCTGGCCTTTAAGGTCAGCTGACGGTTACCATACGAGGATTAATTTTAAATTCCTCCATTCTTGACAAAGACACGTTTTAGTGTTTTAGGGATCTCTCTATATTGTTCTCTGAAAAACTCTTAGGTTGTGGGTATATTGAGTGTGTCTTTAGATTTATCTACGTAGCACACTCACATACTGGGTGAAGGCGAACTCAGATTGAACAGAGGTCTGAATACTGGATTTACTCGGGAAACAACTACACAGATTATTTTTGAGGTGTTTCTTCCGCTATGTATATTTACATAAAATTCTAACAATATGAGACTCGTTTATAGTAGAGGTGTAAACGGGCCGGTCCGGTCCGGCCATGGACCGAATTTTTTCGGTCCATGGTCGGACTAGATTAGACCGGACCGAACTCCCATAGGGACTCAATCTTTTTTTTTTCTTTTTCTTTTTTCTTTTTTCACATTAATTAATAAAAAAAATTATTTACAATACTAAATTAAACAAAGTGATTTATTAATATAGATTATGTAACAAATTCAATAAAAAAATATTTTTTATGGTCAATCATAATAAATTAAATGAAAATTACATTATTGATGATGTTAATTATTACTTTATTACTAACTTAAAGTATGTTAATGCATAATGAGCCATATACAACTTTTAACATTTTGTATATGAAGCAATACGCATAAATAATTTAATTATCCATATATATTACATCCATAATTGAGAAAGATACATACTTAACATACTATTATAAATAAGCATAAAATATTTAATTATACATACTATTATAAATTTATAAATTATACATATATTATAATTTATACTATAACTCTTAATTATTAATAGTATTAATAATACATTAAAGAATATATTAATATATTGATACTAAATATATATAGTTATAGACTTATAGTGATTAGTTATTATGAATCATGATTAGTATAACTATATAATAGTATTAGTATAAAGTATTAGACTATTAGTAATATAGTATAGCTATATATTAGTAATATTAGTATAAGTATAACTATATAACTATAGTCTATACTTAATTGTAATATGGTATAATTATATATTAGTTAGTGATAGGATTATGTTAGATGAAAATTATATAATTAATTATATATACAATTTTTTTTTTTTTTTTTGTTCGGTCTAGTTTGGTCCGGTCCAAAAAACACGTGGACTGTGGACCGGACCGAATGAAGTCGGTTTTTTCGGTCCAGACCGCCCAATAAACACCCCTAGTTTATAGTAATAAAAGATCATAAATTACAAATAACATAATTCAAGCTAGGGAAAATTAAGACAAGCCCTGCATAGAAAAAAGAAAGTAAAAGAACATGCATAAGGAAAATCTCGAAAGAGACTCGAACGAAAGGTATGGTTCAGTTAGATTTTAGTGCTTACCAAAGACTTGATGCAAAGAAGGCACTTATCGGTATGACACATGTTGCATATCTGCTCACCATTAAAAAGAGAAGATAAAGGATTTTTATGAAAGAGGACAAATGAAGAAGAGGAGAGCACAACAACAGAAAAAGAAAGGACGGGGGTAGAAGAAATTGAAAAACTATGTCACTTACATTTCAAATGTCATTTTCACTGGAGAAACAACCTACACATTCAAATAATAATCCAACTACATCAGTTGGCATTTAAAAGAAGGGTCGCTCTACAGCCACAATTGGGGGATCCCGACAGTCCATTTCATTTATTATTATTATTATTTTTTATACATTTTTAATGCCACAACATCATTAAAAAATACTTTCATAATTAATAAAATAAAAAATAAAATAAAAAAACCCATCCAGCGGGATCCCCCAGCCGGAGCAGCAGCATTTCTCTTAAAAGAAAAACATAGAAGGCAATGAGAAGAAATGAAACCATGTATATGCAGCATGGGAAGCAGAGTACAACGGCAACACAAAGCACAAAATGGATAAATCACAAATCAAATCTATGTGAATAAGTCACAAAGTATGAAGCAGATTGAAGTAACATGAATAACAGAACATAAAACAGAAAAAAAGAAATACAATATGAAGATTTTCAATAAAATTTCAAGGCCATAGTAATTACGTATCTGCTTAACAAAAACCAAACAAATCGTACAGAGATAGATAGATACCTATGATCACCACTATAAGCGAAAATAGCAAAGCAAACTCAGAATCAACACTAGTCATCGACTCATGGTCAAGCATAAGAAATCCATATACCTTGAAAACCCGAACAAGAAAAAATGCAACGGCTCCGGAAAAGGCCATGTGAATCATGGTCAGCGTTATAGGAAACGGAAAGTTGAAGTATTTCGGAGACAGAACCCACTGCAGGGAAGAAGAAATAATCCACAACATCAAGACAAATATAAAAGGGTACCCACCCAGATTGGAAAAGAAATCAGTACGTACCTTGTTGTACAATATGACTCCGGCAGAAAGCAATATGTATATTAGTAGGTAGAGGTACGTGAAAGCAAGCGTTTTCTTAATCATTCTCTGATCTCTTCCTTTAGCAGGGTCATGCACCGTCCGATCTGGTTTTTTCTAATTTCAATGACGAAACGGGACTTTTACCTTGAAAGGAATCGGCTCGTGCTCCCAATCTCAGATATCCCAACCCTTTCCGTCACAGCCGAAGGGAGACGACGGCAAGGAATCATATGACTGAGCTTGAGACTAGACGAACATTAATCGTATAGGAGGACTTCTTCCTACTTCTAAGCTTGCGTGCGAGTGTGTGTGAGCCTTCTTCCTCCACCATTAAAGCTTTCTTATACCTCCACTAACCAGAGAAGACAACATCCATCACTGTTCGTTTCCAACCTCGTCCCGTATGCACGCAGCTGAGTAAGCCCGTTTTCCTAACCTGGGTCGTAACATCACACGTTCACATGTATCTCCGCGTCAAGATACCTCTACTCTAATATGTTATCCGAGTTTGCTGGGAGAAATCTTATTAGTGGTGTCGTCCGTTTTTAAAAATGAGATGAGTTGAAATTAAAGTTAAAAATTTAATAAAATATTATTAAAATATATATTTTTAATATTATTTTTATATTAAGATTTGAAAAAGTTGAATTGTTTATTATATTTTGTGTGGTAATTTAAAAAAGTTATAATAATAAAATGAGATAAAATGAAACACTTTCACTATCAAAACGGGATCTTATTCTATTTTCAAGCCGGTGTAGTTGAGCACAACAATTATATTGCTTAAATGCTAAGATTTGATTTGACATAAATTATATCTTGTAAGCATTTTATTAGGTTCTTACATTTTATTAGGTGTATTGTACGCATTATTTTTAAGTAAAATTTTATCCTGTATAACCATATCTTCTAGTTTTATATTGAATGACCATGAATTAAATCATTTAAGTTTAATGGAATTTGAAATTAATATTCTATGTCTATCAGGCCAGACTACTCTGCCACGCATCTAGTGTTAAATAACATAGGACAAAGACCAATTCTCCATGATCGATCTTTCAAAGTACGTAAAGACCCCACATGCTTAAATACTTTGAAAGGATGTTAAAGGAAAGTGAAGCACGTGTTCCTGTTGAAGAGATGATCGAAGTGTGTTGAGAACAAGTGGGTAAGGGTTTGCTGTGTTCTGCTGCTGTGGTGGTGAAGCTTTCCAATCCTTATCAATGGGGCTAGTTTCTTAGCTACTGAACAAACTATATTGAGTTTTCTTCACCATCTTTTACGCCTCATGGACCACCTAATATCAAATGCAATCCAAGAAAAAGAAAAATGAGAGAGAGAGAGAGATTTCCCTCCACAAACCAGATCATAATGGCTACATAAAAAAACTGTCTTTTAGGCTTTTTGATGGTTGGCTTTTACATGCTAAAAGTTGGTTCAAACCTTCTTTAGCTCTAAAAAAAAGGAGAGTGGTGCTAGGCTATTGCTCAGCAATGACTGCTGGCGTGCCGCCTAGTATAAATTTGACTTTTTTATTTTTCTTTTCATATTTTTTAACATATTTAAATATTTAAAAAAAAATCAATACACTAAATGTCACTTTTTTAATCATTAAGTAAAAAAAATTAAAAAACAAATTAAATACATGGGCAGTCAAAACGAGGGAACAAACTCAAACTAACATTTTTCGAAAAAAAAAAGGGAAAGGAAAAACCCCAAGAGGCTTACACATCATTTTCAAAACATTGAAGAAGTTGTACCTAGGCTGAACAACTAGATCAGACAAACTCGTGCTTTGTTCTTATGTGATGAACATATTATATGCAGATTTGATGATAGAGTTCTCTAGTTTATGGGGAAATATTTTGCACATCCTTTGCTTTGCTGAGCTGTATATAATAAATGAAAAATTTTCCTCATCAGCTACTATTTACTATCCTACACCTTATAATAAAAAACACTCACATATCCTATAAAAAATACCCTCACACCTTATGAAAAAGTTATAAGTGTGGAATGTGAGAGTGAATAATGGCTGATGCATAATAAATCCCTAAATAAATTGAAATCTGAACTAATAATAATAATCTAAACATGCACTACAAGAAAACTGCTTATTTGTGACTATTTATTTTCTGTGAAAATGACATTCTTACTAAAATGAGCATGGTTTCGTCGTAAATAATCATTATCTATCGTAAATGCTCACTTTTCTTGTTGTACAGAATTTCTGTTCATAATTCAGTATGACGGCACTGATATATATTGCAAAAACATGGAAATCGCAAAGGTGCTGGTTATTGTGTCTCTCTTATCTTTCCACCTCATATATAGTCGAATTTTTCACTTAATTAATAAATAAGACTCCAGCACTTGAAATGAAAATACCATCATCATTCATAATAGCAATCCATTTTGTCTAAACATGTACATGAACTCATCATGAGTCAACATTTTCTGCTGTCTAATGGTATGAATTTAATATGCCTGGCTTTATATGAAAGACTGATCGAACATGACTAGGTATTGGAGCTATCATGTGCACAATAAATACAAACCTTGTGTCATTATGCAGGATATTTCTTTTTTCCTAATCAGAAATTACAGCCAGATCTGTCTGTGTCAGCTTAGAATGATCGGGATTTATAATTCAAGTTTGGACCACCGTGATGTTGAACTTTCAACAATTATAATATTAATTGCTCAAAGAGTTATGGTCAATGGCATATACAGTAGGGCCGTTGAAAGTTATCTCATGCCCGCAGATAAGGTTGCGAAAACCTTTGTTTGATCATAACCTCATGAGCGCATATATATGCTTTCTTTCATGATCAGTATCAGCAGCTAGCTAGAGATCATCGGTTCGAAAGAGTTAAAAACTTAATTCTCCATGTAATTACTACTTCCATGAGTCATGACAAGATGTATATATCTTTGATAATATATAGAATATTCCTTCTCGACGAGGGTCGATCTATCTGTTCACAACCATGACCATGGGATGGCAGGCAGGGGGATAGAGTAGGTCCGTGTTCACATAGATTTCCATGATCAGCTACATGCATGCATGAAGCATAGAGCTAGGAGCCTGGAAACAAAGAAAAAGCTAGAAGACCCAATTCACAATTTAGATATATGTTCTGCAGGATCATGCACGACGGAAGCTTAAATTAGCATTCCTTTATACGTACTACAAGAAAGCTGCTTATTTATTATTTTCTGTGAAAATGACTATTTCTTACTAAAATAAGTTTGTTTTCGTCGTAAATAGTCATTCTCATCATAAATAATCTATTAGAAATGCTCGTTTTTCTCATAACCAATAAAAGCCATCAATTATAAGTAAAGAAAACAAAAAAGATATAAAATTTAGAAAAAATGAGTGCTACAGACACAAAAGGATTATACAAAAGTAATCTCACAAACTGACGTGGCTTCATGTGATCCGTTAGATCTGCTTTACAATATAAGTAATTTTATAATCTAACAAACCACATTAAACCACATCAGTTTGTAAAATTATTTTTATGTAATCATTTTGTGGCTAGAGTCTTTCTCCATAAAAAAATATATAACTAATTATATTGCCATAAGTTTATAATTATTCATATTCTCCAGATCATATATAAGAGAAATTACGAATTAAACTGCATGAGAAGTCGTTTTAGAGGGTTTCAAGAAATAAACAATTCATCATGTACTATATATATATATATATATATATTTATATATGTATGTATGTATGTATGAGAAACACAACTCTGCCTTCCACTTTTAACCGTCCAAGTTGACTGTTGGTCAAAAGTTTTTATTTATTTTTTACTTAGTGATTAAGGAAGTGATTTTAAATGTATTACTATATTTTTTTTAATTTTTTAAATGTATTTAAATATGTTAAAAAAATATGAAAAAAAAAGAAAAAAAAAAGGCTGGATTGTACACTAGCGATAAAGGTGGGGCGGCATAGTAGCCCCACTCTATATATATATTATGAGAAATAAGGACTGTATCCAAAGGTAGGTGATTAGATCGGATCAGCATTTTTCCTTCTTCATTTACAAAATCAGTTTTAATAACATATAAAGTATTTTTCGAAACATAATGGTTTTCAAGAAAATCAAAGAAAAAAAGTGCCTTTCCAGATCATTCATTTTTTTCTTTCCATTTTCGTTTAACACGGAGTTTTCGGTATCAGAAAAAGTCATATGATAAATTTTTCTCTTATCACGGTTTTCTTTTGAATTGTATTTATTAAAAAGGGGACGGAAGCAGAGAATATAAAAGAAAGTAAAGGAAGATATAGAATGGAGAAGATGAGAGGCTGAAAAAGAAGAAATCAAAGTAGAAAAGCAGATAGAGTATGCACAGTTAATAAGCATAGGCGGCAGAGCCAGCCTTATGCATGCATGAGTATGAACAAATATGAGGCGACATAGCCGACCAATGCATGATATGTCATGCAAAAATAAGATAGGATATGAAAATAGAACTTGTATTCAAATTAATATAAACAAAATATAATTTGAATCACAATATTACAATATTAAGGATCACAGGTGTGAGGGTAGGAGATGGAAGAAGAAGAGAAGGAAATAGGGAATACCGAGAGAGAGAGAAGAGATGAGAAAAACAAGTGATGCCTCTTTTCAAAATATTTACTGGGAATCAAACCTTCTTGAATACAATTCAAGTCAAAATCGGAATCAATCATGGCCACAACAGAGAATGAAAAATCATAAGAAATCACAATAGTAACACGTGAAAACCATTTTGGAAGAATAGTATGATGGACTAAGCAGATCTGATTATCAGAAGTGTTATCTTCTTTTAGACCAGAATCTGAATTATTTGTTTGCTCATTATCATTCGTTTGCTCATCATCAGATGGAATTTCTTAATCAAATTGTTTGTCAATTTGAAAACGTAAAAATTCTTGTTTTAAATCATTATTTTCTATTTTAAGATTATTGATCTCAGATTTGAGTTCAATGATCTCTTTTTTTATAAAATTAATTTCATGTTGTAAATCATTGGTGGAGACAACTTTGGATTTTTGTTTTTGAAATCTCTCTAAGGTGTCTTGAAAACTAATCCTTTGTTTAGAAATCTCTGGTTCTTTACGAAGTAGATTCTTCTTGAACTTGAGAATATATTCTTCTTTGAGCGCATGATTACTGATTTGAGAAATAAGAGTTAATAAAAGGTTTTCTTGTTCTTCCTCTTTGGATAAAACATTGATTTATTTATTCAAAGTTTTACAACAAGAATCATTGCAATTGCAACCGAGCTTAATGTCAGGAGAATCAATAGATTTAGTTTCAGAGTGATATTCTGAATCACTAAAACTAAACTCATGATTGTCAGAGGATGAAGTAGAATGTGTTTCTAGAAGGCGAAACAATTCTTCTTGATTAATGACATCTATATTCAATTGATTAAGCTTCTTTTTGAATTATTTGGGCTTCTGGGGACATTTATCAACAAAATGTTCAGTTTTACTGTAATTGTAACAATTTCCTTTTGAAAAATTCTTTTTCTTAGGAAAAGATTTAGTCTTGGAAAAAGATTTTTTAGAAGATTTTTTATAAAAATCATCATGGGATTTTCTCCTTGTTTTCCCCACGAGGTTTAGAAAACTTTATAAAATAATTATGCTTTCATCTAAATGGAGCAACAGACTTTATCCCTCAAAAAATATATAAATGATTGTGTATATATATATATAAATATATAAAAGGTTCGCCCTCCATGCATGCATATGGTTATGTACGACAGTCCGATGGCCGGAGTTACTCTGGCTGGTCAAAGACTCAAATATGACTGTGTTGATATTTTTTAATAATATTTATTTTTTACTGTTGCCGGATTTGCTGTTTTGGTCTTTTACGTTGTGTTTAATGGGCTGGTAATAAGGTTGTCGGGAGAGTTTGGGTTTAATTTCAAGCGGTTTTATCTCTTTATGCCTTAGACGTTGTAAGTTTAATTGCTTTAATGTTCTGAAGGATTTATTTTCCTTTATTGTTCAGTTGCCGTTTATTTATCTGGGAAGAACGTTGGTTTTGAAGGCTTGTTATTAAGTAGCCGTTTGGTATCTTTTACATTGGGGGCTGCTCTTGTGTTTTAATTCTTTTTATTTGTTTATTAGTTTCTTTACATCCTAGGGCATTTATTATCCATTTGGTTATATATATATATATATATATATATATATGCTCATTTGTTCTTAGTGTACGTACTGTACGCGTGAGTGTAAACATTAAGGGCTAGTTTGGGTACCAAGAGTACCTGAGGTACTCTCAAACACTCTCACTACTATTCTTTACTTTATTATTACTTTTTACCTATTTTTTCTACTATTCATTACTTTTCACCTACTTTTTACTACTATTCAATATTCTATTATTACTTTTTTATTACTATTCACAAACATTTTCAGATACTTTCACTACCCAAACCAAGTCTAAGAGAAAGTGAGATAAGAAAAATAAGTTTAGTTATATATTTTTCATGAGAGTATTTCTAGAAAAAAGAAATGTGTTCTTTGAGTGGAGCTTTGGGCTCAACCACTTGTGCAGAGTTGGTTCAGGCTAGACAACGATCAGTTGGGCTATTGTATCCTGGAGGAGTCAGGTCAAGAGGATTTTTACTGCACCAGTTAATTTGAGACGTTGTATACCGCAGAGGGCTTGAATCTCCTTAAAGAGAACGACATTTCCGTGCCTCAGTCCAAACTGGCTTCGTTTTAATTTTAATTTCATTGTAATTTTTATTATATTATTGTGAATTTTCACCAACAGACTGCAACAAACATGGCAGTAGTTGAGGAAGCATAAGCCGCTTTTTATTATTATTATGCCTGATGTTCAAGAACCACATTAATTAATTTCCTTAAATATTTCAAAAGAGAAAAAGAAAGTCACATATCCTTAAATTAGAGAAAATTACTATAAGAAAATTATTTATTTATAATTATTTATTTTTTGTGAAAATAATTTTTTTTATTAAAATAAGTCTATTTTTATCATAAATAATTATTCTCATTATAAATAATATATCACAAATGCTCATTTCGTGTAATAAATAATAGGTGTTAGAATTATCATCCCCGTGTTCTAATCCGCCTATCAGAGGGAATGTGCCGGGTTAAATTGTTCTCCTAGCTGCCTCTATAGACACTCCAAGTCTCCACCACCTCTCTTTGCAAGAGAAGGCTAGGAATGATTTTCTTTTACTATTATTATTATTATATTATTATTATTACTTCACCTTTTTCTCATTTTGTATTTTCTATATTAGAGGTAATGTAAAAAAGGGAGTTTAAGGTCCCGTTTAGTTGTTGGACTTTACTGAAATCAATTTAGTTCAGTGTAATTTTAAATTAAATCTAATGTCTAAATATTCAATTTTTAAATTACTAAACTCATCTGAACTCAAAATCTCTTTACTGAGACTTATAATATTTTTCAATTCAACACCTTTTTACACATAGAATCTATAATCTTTTTCAAATTTTTATAAATATATCTAAATTCATTTTAACATCTAAATACATCTAAACTCATCTTAAATAGATTCATAAAATTTACTCTACTATTTTAACTTATTATTATTAATAAAAAATTTAATTCAATTCAACTCAATTCAATATTTAAAAACAGTTTTATTTTTAAATCAATAAATATATATATATAAATATATATATATATATATATATATATATATTTTCAAAGCTAGCTGACGATAAGAGCTCTAGCTAGGCATGCCTGTTTGGTAGGCCATAAAGGGTTGTGGCCATACACACTTAATTAGGGCCATACACACTTAGGATCATCGATCCAAGATTCACTGAGACAAGACAAATCGAGTAGAGCCAATATTGTCAAATATCCGTACAGCATGCATGTGCCTATTATGTAGACACCTTGTCTGTTAGTGATAATGGAAGCAGATTATAAAATTGTAAACGATAATTATATATAATTTATAAAAAAAATATACATACATACATATATATATATACACTAGTAGGAATCAAACGTCCAAGGGACGTTTACCCAGTGGACAAAGTGATAGAAAAATCCAATAAATTTAGAGTGCACAAACGTATGGAAAAATCTAACAAATTTATGTAAAATCTTCAAATTAATGGCACCTAAAATAAAAAAAATTGAACTGTAGAAAACAAGCTTTATGAAATATCCAGAGAGCACAAAATATTAAAAGAATAAATCCAAAGAGAGAATGTGAAAAAACTCATATGAAAAATAGTGTAATCAGAAAAAAACAGATTAAAAAATATAGTTATGAAATGTAATAGATGGTAATGTCTGATAAATTTATATATATGATAATAAAGTAGATTTTACATGACTATCTGTCAATCCACAATAGGCCAAAAAATGAAACTTTAAATGTATACAAATTCTCGAATTTAACTACAAATAGATAAAGTTTTATCTATATTTTAATATTTCGTCCTTGATCATAAAAAACATCATATATGTTATCTGCAAAATTTTATTACGAATTATAAAATAGTGAAATATTGTTAAAACAGAAAGTTAACGTGTACTATCTACTTATATTCATACTGTGCCTTACATATATCAAAAGTATAAAGAACATATTTAAATAAAAAAATAAAAAATTCTTTATTAGAATTTGAAAATTAAAATTAATGTTAATGATAATTTTGTTAGGTTTCTATATATATAAAAAAAGATGGGGTGAATTCATTTGATTATGGGACAAAACGTTTTTAAATTATGGATTATACTTAAAGATTATTGAAAAAAAATTGTTTTAATTTTATCTTCTTTATGAGAAGATAATTTGTTAGTAATTATTAAACATTTATTCATAAATATGTAAAAGAAAAATTCTAACATTATATAAATTTTCAAAGAACGAAAAAAATAAAAATTTTCTAATATATATTAATATATT
>QEOT01123792.1:0-44618 GCA_003123785.1 Pterocarya stenoptera
CATGATTAAGATGCAAACATCCTTCAATAGTTTTTCATGATTGATATTGATACACAAGTTTTTATATTAGATCTCCTTCTATTGATACTTATAAAAAAAAAAAAAAGATCTCCTCCTTTTAAAATCTTCTCCAGAAGTCGCACATATATGCAAAGTTTATCCATTTCAAGGGATTCCGGTAACAATCACTATATAAACCCATTTGATAATTTAATAAATAATTGGTCACAAGCAAAAATAAAAGATCCCATTAAGCTAGAATGCATGGAATTATTGAAGCAAACCCCAAAAATCTATCAACTTTCACACAACCCCCCACCCGCGCGGAAAAAAAACTGGGAAATTTGAATGAAAGGGAAAGCGGTGGGAATAAATTTAGAAGATTATCACCTTAAAAAGGGAAAATCGTTTGTATCGTAACAATCTTAATGAAACCAAATACGCGTTAACATGAAATATTGATACTACCATAAACGCTACAAAATGATTTTGTAGATCCAGAAAAGTAGTTGCTTTTGTATCACAGAGAGAGAGAGAGAGAGAGAGAGAGAGAGAGAGAGAGAGCTCACCAAGAAACTATGGAAGCGCGGAGAGCGAGCTAGCTCGCTTTGCCGTCCGTACTGTGGAACGAGAAGGGCGAGCGTTGGGAATTTGGATGGGAATTTGTGCTGGGCGACATGTGTTTGTTGAGGCCCGGAAAGTGGCCTTAACACAGACAACGTGTTAAGTTACGAAGGCGAGAAAGGACGACTAGAAGATGCTTCTTGTAACGCCAAGAATATCGCCTTAACAGATAATAGAAACATGAAAAAAATAATTCCGTTGCCGGGAATCGAACCCGGGTCTCCTGGGTGAAAGCCAGATATCCTAACCGCTGGACGACAACGGAATCTTGTTGAAGAAAGGATCACTGCTTATTTATATATAGATAAATATTTTTTTCCATCATCATTTGTGTACATTTTTTTTTTTAATTCTCTCGTTCAAATTAGTTCTATCCAGAATACATTATTTACGTCTTGATCAAATAACGTTCCAACGTAATAAATCACTGCTTTGATGAACACTCTAATTTCTGTGTGCACACAGATATATATATATATATTCTATTTACAAACTATGTGGATCACACACCTAGCAAAACACGTAGAAACCCACTAGGCACTTGACCGAGTAATGGGTTTCACTCCGATATCCAGTCTCAGGATTCAAACTTGCCTACAAAGCAACTCGCCTGCAAGGAAAAATAAGCAATAATGGCTTATGAGACAGACATGCCTGACGTTACTTGACTCCATCCCGCTCATGAGAACTCGTATAGGATAGAATGGAAAAGATGGAAAACCTTTGATCTTCTGACATGAGAGCATCGACAGACCATCGAAAACACTAGCAAAGTAAAGTAAATTAGGGAATCACGCCGCATTAATGACACTACTATCTGAGCAACATGCCACATTAATGGAACCGTTACAAAAACACGCCGCATTTAAAGAATTCTGACAAAAAAAACAGTAAAAATGACATGGGCTCCATGGGACAGGCACGATCTATTCCCTCCAAACTCCCAATATAAATAACAATTTTTAGGTACGAAAAACTTTCTGGTCTCTAGACTCTCTCATTATTTACAAACTTCTAAAATACTCTATTGATTTTGGTATTAGAGACTCTTCGATCCCAAGGCCACCCTCTCCCAACTGCTTTCTTCTTTGTTTTCACAGGCTCAACTTTGAATATCCAAATTGCTGGAATTTGGTCCTAAAATGTACGAAATATAACGTTAACAATATCATTTGACTTGAAAGAGAAATTTTAAAATTTAAATTTTAGAAATCAAATCTTGCGATATAAGTAATATAAATGATATGCTTTATACATCAATTTAGAAATAGAATAACTCATATATATATATAAATAATTTTATTGTCAAGCTGATATGTAAATCATATTTAATATAATCGTACTTACAAAATCTAATTTGGTTGAAAATATAAAGTTTAAAATTTAAATTTTACAAATAAAAAATTATATATAATCTAATACACTGCATATATAATTCATGAGCTTTGCTACACAGCCACCCACTGTTCACGCAACCACCGCACTCCAGCCTACGTGGCTTTTTTTTTTTTTTAACAAAACGTGTGAGGAATGTGCGTTTTGGTCCCAGATTTATTTCAATTTTCCCTTCCCCCAGCCCCCGCGTTCTTCTTCTTTCGCTTCTGCAGACCCCCCACGTTCTTTTTCGGCTCTTTAGAAATCAGAGACACTAGGTATATGTAAAAACATTTCCAATAATACATATGTATATGTAAAAACTAAAAAATACTTCAGAGGATTCGAGAAGAGACGTTGGGTATGAATAATCCCATATGTCTTCTGGTAGAAATTGAAGATAAAAAAACTTGAAAATAGAATCTCTAAACAAATAACAGATTGTGATCGGTATAAAATTAAAAATAATCTGTAAAATTGAAAATACAATCTGTAAAATTGAAAAGACAAGAAAATGAAAAAAAAAAAAAAAAATCCAAACACAATCGGTAAATAAACACTCAGCAGATCTCAGCAGTTGGTTGTCATCGAAACTTGACTGGACAGAGGTTTAGACTGGTAGAGGAAGAGCGTCGAGGTTGTTCTTCATGGGAGCTTGGCGAGACGACGACGTGAAAGAGAGGAGGTAGTGGGGTTGCTGAACACACTCGTGTGAGGGATGAGGGAGAAGAGTGACTCTGAGGGGTGCTTGGGAAGGAGTGCAGGGTGAGGACAAAAACTGTGATGTGGTTAGAAGAGTGTGGTGTGCGATGAACCTCCGGAGGTTGGGTAGATTTATTCATAATTCATTGATCAAACACATGCAGTTGTAGTACCACCATCACTTGAACAAGAGAGCATCTTAATTTTGTCCCTATCAACGGAACCTCCCAGCCATGTCCATCAGGCGCCTGCATGTACGTCATGACCTTAGCTTGTTCAGTATGATCTTCTGCCACACCATTAGTCTCTTCTGCATCACCTGAAAGAGAAATTATATACATCATACTTTTATCTTATTTTTATCTTGTTAAATAAGATATGACATATTAATCATTATTAAGTAATAAAAAAATATGTAATAAATGATCATTCAATGGTGATAAATGTACTACATCATTTTAAAAAAGTGAGATGATAATATGATATATAGAATTTTTCTATTATTTATTACATACTTCTTTATTATCTAGTAGTGATAATTAATATACTACATATTACTTAGTATGATCAAAATAGGATGAGAGTGTAACATTACTCCTTTCCATATATATGAGTAATGTTATATATCATACTCTCATCCTATTTTGATCATACTAAGTAATATGTGGCACATTCATCACCATTAAATGATAAAGAAATATGTAATAAATGATCATTTAATAATGATAAATGTACCACATCTTATTTAATAAAATGAAAATAAGATAATAGTATAATGTATAGAATTTTCATATATATATATATATATATATATATTGCTCAACCAAACACCTGGCCTATTTCTACTCTCATTTAATGCATGCAACTGCATTGCCCCGTGAACCTCCTTCTTTTAAATAAGCAAGCTGCAAATCACGTGAATGGATATTGGATGGATCGAATGCTATATAATGATCATGGGAATGCAATGAAGTCAAAGCTTGCAGTCTAACCCACATGCAGAGCACTAATCATCGTGTTCCCCGATCTACATATCACCATGTGATGATCACTTGTAAGCTGTCATGTGTTTACCCAATATTGAAGCATAAACCAGATTGCATCATCATAAACATTTATATATATATATAAATAATAAGAAATAATTTGTATAAATCTCAAATATATAAGTGAAGGTGTGCAAGTCTTTGTAAAAAAGTGTAATAAAAATTATTTTTTATTTATGTGACGCACGTTTTAATAAAAGACTTGTATAAGATTAATCTATTTGAAACTTGTATACAGTATTACCCATATATAATTAGATAGATTGGTGGTATTTTATATATATATTGCAATTGCATAAATAGATCAAGTACTGCGCTGTATTACATATGACAAAGAGATGATCGAGTTCTTATTTCAACGTCTGATCTATAAGTAGTTTTTATCGTTTCTGTTACGTACAGTTCTACTAAGAAAATTAGGTTTTTGGGATTATTTAATTACGATAAAAAGATTATTTATAATTAAAATAAATTTATTTTAACTATAAATAAATATTTTATTAGAATTAACTAACTGTAAATAAATAATTTTCTTCTAATATTCATACCTATCTGCACGTAATTAATTACCGATCACTTGTAAAAGAAGCCCAAAGTCAACTTACTTATCAATACAAAGAAAAGTGAAGCCATGAATTGCTCAATCATTAATTCTTCCGAGTAATTTTCCAAAAAACAGCGAATTAATTGTACACTGATCAAGAATCTCGTGGACAAAATAGGGCCACGTACCTTGATCAACATAATCAGCATAACCATGAAAATTAATTGAGAAAGGTCGCGCCCATCGAGGAGGTCTTGGCCCCAGCTTGAGTTCATATTCTTTTCCTGTTTTCCTGCCTCAGAAGTGCTACATAAATCCAAAAGCTAAATTGGCCTGGCACGTACCTATCGGGAATTGGGGTTAATTACTATGTTTGTATGCATTCCTCATGGCATTATTCATTCGTTTTTAACGAATATATTGACGTTTGTGGTATATCACACGGTAGCTTATTAAAAATATAATATAAATAATTAAATTTACATCTTTTTATTAGCTTAACTATTTTAGATAAATGATGATTTTATATTGTATAAGAACAGAAGTCATGAGTTCAAATCTTGACTCTACACTCTATTCTATTTAATTAAATATTCGACGCGGTGTTGGGCCGCCCCACTCATTGAGAGGAAGTATGTGTTAATAATATAATACAAATAATTATATTTACCTCTTCCTAATTATTAGTTTAAATTTTTAAAATAAGTGATAATTTCACATATATAGATATATATATATATATATGCGTTTGATCATATTTTTTATATCGCAAAAATTAAGGGTAAAAAGCTAGAGTAGCTTATGTGATCATCATGTATACATGTACGTACGTACATGGTATGTATCCAAGTATAGATATATACAGGCTTGGCCATTGATCATTTGTTTAATTTCTGCGTAATGAAGTCCTGTGAGAAACATGATCTGTCTTAGCATCAACTCTTTTTTGTTGGCTACCGACCAAACTGCAGGGATAAGACGTCAAAAATCCATGCGTGCTCCAGATTCATATATATATGGTACGTACCACATGATGATCATCATTGGGTACTTTATGTCGCGTAGACCCCACAAGGAAACTAAAATTATATGCCAGCTAGCTAGCTTGCCCCATGATCAAATCTGCAGGCTCAGTACTTTAATCTTAGGCGTTAAGATTCCAGCTGTATCTATGCTAGCCAACGTTAAGCTGAGGACCCTGTACTGTACAATCATTATGTTTCGTAAATAGGACCCTCATGCAGCGCATGACGAATTAAGGAATCACGTACACCATGTTGATCTAAAACACGTAGGACGAAGTGTCGGACCGAAATCAACAAAACAAGCTTGAGGTTCTCAAATGGTGTCGGGACGAGTTCATGTATAAATATTTGAATTTTCTCGATTTAAAATTCTGTATTCATATTAATTTTTTAGCTATCGGAGTGGATTTTTTTTAAAAAAAAAAAAAAAAACAAAATTGTTTAGAACTTGTATAGAAAAGACAACCGGCGCCATGCAATGAAAAGTAAATAGAAAAGAAGTTTGAGGTTGAAGGTCCGCACATATATCCACCTTAGGACAAAATGGGCTGGAAATACCGAAACGTAGATTTTGGCGGTTCTGCGTTAGTCAAGACTTCACATTCCTTTGGAACGCCTAGATATGAAGCAAGAAATGAGCACCAAAATTAACCAAAAAGATATCATGATGAAGAAGGAAGCAATGTCGACACAAAGATGGGATGATTCCAGGCAGCAGTACTACTACTCTACCTCGCCTGCCATGGCTCCCGGCAATTCAACACAGGAAGATGATCATGGACTTCCCTTCTTGCATGACAAGCACTTCGAGTTACATGGAGAGATCTTGATGCTTGTTCTTGTCTCTATCTTAGCTCTTTGCATCCTATTCTTCTTCATGCTTCCTTATCTCAGGCCCGTTAGCCATCATCATGAATCGGAACATTCAGGCCCTCATGTACTGAGCGACGATGTCCCTTAGTCAAGGCTGAGAATTAAACGGGTCGAGGCACACCCAGAAGCGTACGTCGACATGCAGGGCGAGGGTGAAGTTAGCAGGAAATTCCCCAGCACTTACTTGGTTAATTTGAACGAGCTTAATTAATTTCCATACAAAAAGCTGTAGTTCTTCCATTTATTGAACAGGTATCTTAACCATATTGTTTCAAGATCGACCATGATTTTTTTTTTTTTTTCTGTTCTAAGAAATAAAAACAGATGGATTAGCTCTGATGCGTGTATTTAGGTTCATTTGGTCTACAGCAAAGCCATATATTTGCAACTTGTATCACTATATATCTAGCTAACTTGTGGTTGTGAGCCTCTCTATTTCTGTATATGTTATCGTGTATTATATATCAGCTTAATTGTGTTTTCATCAATTGTTTGGATTAATGCAGTTCCCTCAGTAAATAATTAGAAGCTCTCTCTCTCTCTCTCTCTCTCTAAAGAGCTTAACTTGCTTCTACATTTCACGTCTAAAAACAGGTCACTGCGCAATGCAATTACTAGCTGTGTAAGAAAATTTGGTTTAGAGGGGACAGAGATATTTGTAAATGTATGGATCCATGATTGATTTCAAGAGGAGAAATCATTATGGTTCCAAACTTTTGAAGATGAAACCAGCCTGATGCATGCTGCATGTAACTCCAAAAACTTTATCTCACAGTTTCACGTACGTACGTACGTGTGATAGGATTCATGTAATCAAAATAAGTGTTGACATAACAATAATTGCTATGTCCAAAATTAAGCTTAGACCTGTTTTCAGATCGACCTGCTACAGATGATGTTTTCAGATCGACCTGTTACATCAGCTTTGAGTACCTCGTTTTATCTCTCCAACGCTGATCTACAGATGAACAATATTTAATTAAGGCGGTGCATTTTTGTCCCAATTAACGATAAGAAGAAACATATATAAATATATATTATATATACATATATATGCAGCTATTATCAAGAGCAAGTAAACGGATCGAGAATGGAGGAAGTTGACGATAATAAGCAAGCTGCCCATGACGAACACGGACGAGCAAAGCTAGTGTTTGACAGAGGTCCTTCCACTCACTTGACAGAGGCACTGCAACCACACCAGACACGTACAACACAACGGAGAATATTATGTAATGCTCTAGTGTACAGGAAATAATAGAATGTACTATAGGACATCTGTCACAATATGAGAGGAAAGGAATCAAAATTTGTTATTCTGTATTCTCTATATAGTCTGCTGTAAAGTGATCTATACAATGAGAAAGGATGAGTATTTGAAGGCAGTACTGTTTCTGTGTAGTTCAGACCTTTTATCAAATACCTTTTGTTCCTCTTGGTTTTCTTTCATTCAGTACTAGTAGACCCGATTATTCTTCATTTTATTGGATAAATTAAGAGGGGAGTTATTTAAAATAGTGGTTTTGAATTTTGATACTATTTGACGTGTGAACTGTGAGGTCACGACTGTAGGCCGTGATCATCACATGCTGGGCAGTCCTGCATTTCATTTTCTTTGACTAGTTGATCTAATTGTTGAAGAGACTCGTTCTTCTCTAAAACCTAAATTTCAAACTTCTCTCACTTTACTATTATTATATCATAAAGGTTTTGACAATAATACAATATTTTTTCAATATGTAACAAACCATATATTAATGCCAATTTGTTTGCTATGAATTTTCATTATCTGTAGTTGCTATGATTGATTCTGGATCGGATATGAATTGTATCCAAGAATGATTAATACCTAGTAAATATAAAAGTGTACAGAAATTTTTTTCAGTATGTTTTTTTTAAGATTTCATCCATGCACTCTTTTTTTTCTCCAATAGAAATAGTCTCTTATAATAGTCTCATGTGCTTGTGTTTTCCTTATAATGGTCTGAAAACATGTTGTAGTTCTGTTGCATGGTGCTTTATTCTTTAAATGGTTAATGATGCTTGTTTTATCTTATTGCAGTTGAGCCTGGTGAACCCACTGCTACTGTACCTTCGTCGGGGTCTAAATCAATCCCAGATGTGATGTATTAGATAGCTATATGCCTCCAAGTTTGGACAGCCCTCCGCATACAACTAGTCCTAGTGGTCACCCTCCTCTCAAACAGAAAAGATTTCGGGGTAGATCAGAAGTACTATGTCAGCATTTTAGTTGTAACGCCCCACTCCCAAAGGTCTGGAGAGTTAGTTTTTGTAACCTAACATTGTCCCCCATTACAGATTTATATACTCCAATTTTTCATCAAAATACAAAAATCTATTTATTCAGGCCAAAAATATGTCTCTTCATCAAGACACTAAATATTAATCTCAAAGAAATAAATTTAAAAATTCCACAAACTCTTGGAATATCCATGACTCACAGCGCCAAAATAACATAAAATCATAAATCTATTAAATAAGTCTTTCTAATAAATATTTGTACCCCTTTGACATTTATTCCTCTACGAACATCAAATCTCTCTAACACCACCCACTCTTGTTCTCGAGCAAGACCATCAAGATTATCTGAAAAATATTTACAAATAAGGGATGAGTTATCAACAACTCAGTAAGCAGAGAATATATAATAATATGTAAATATGATTATTTATTAAAATTCGTAATGCCAAACAAAATATTTACTTTTAGAATGCAAAATTAGAAACATTTACTTTCAGAATGCAAAATTGAAACATGTTACCAGAAATATAGGAGCAAAATTTTTAGAAAACTTTCTTATTTAAAATCCTTTAGCATATCAAAATCTAAGACCTCATTTTTATCGGGCATCACATCGGGACAGATATCATGTTTAATCCCCATGGTAGGGTTATAAACCACAATTCTAACCCGTGGAATGACCATATCCACTATTATAACCCATGGTTGGGCCCTAATGAAAATTGGACAGAATATCAGAATAAGTCTTAATCAGAGTACAGAATCAGAATCTCTTGCCAAGATTTTCAGATGTCACAACATATCCAAATTGAGTATTGAACAAATTCAGATCTTTTCACACATTTGAAAACAGTTTTAGAGTATTTTAACATCATATACACAAATTTTCATAAATTTTATATTCGCTCTTTTTGCATAGTTGAGAAACAGAATGCACAAAATTAGCTCATGTTTGAATTAGTCATGATAGAAAATATTTTCTCTTATAAAACTTTCATGCATATGCAAAACACATATCTGAGGTTGTTTTCAGATTTCTTTTCAAAAAAACTTGCACATTTTCCACATGAGCTGTCTTTGATAATCTGTCGACGATTACCCAAGCTGCATCCTGACCTCCTGATGCCTTAGGAAATCCTGACACAAAATCCATACAAATTTCATCTCACGTCCAAACAGGTATAGGGAGTGGGTGTAATAACCTGGAAGGCCTCTGATGCTCTGCCTTGACCTGCTGACAAGTTAAACACTGAGCCACGTAGCTAACTATCTCACTCTTCATACCGCTCCACCAGAACTGTTGCTTCAAATCTCTATACATCTTAGTACTACTTGGGTGAATGGTAAAGAGTGAAAGGTGAGCCTCTTTCAAGATCACCCCTCTAATTTTCTTAACATTTGGAACGCATATTCTTCCCTTAAACCTTTAGGTGCTATCCTCAGATACTGTAAATTCAGGCCATTTGTCTTCTTGAACCTCTCATCTGATCTTCACTAAGTCTGCATCATCAGTTTGGGTAGCCTTTATTCGGTCTATCAATGACGATCCCAAGGTCAAACTACTTAATCAGCCCTGTGTATCCATAAAAATCTCTATCCTTGCCCGCTCCATATCCAATAAAATATGCTTCTGTGGGGTATACATAGTAGCAAGGGCACCAGAGGACGACTTCCGGCTTAGAGCATCTGCCACTACATTAGCTTTACCCATATGATAGTTGATGTTATAGTCGTAATCTTTTGAAAGTTCTAAGCATCTACACTGTCTCATATTCAAGTCTCTCTGAGTAACGAAATACTTTAGGCTCTTATGGTTTGTATAAATCTTGCACTTCTCCCCATTGAGATAGTGTCTCCATAACTTCAAGGTGAACACAACTGCTGCAAGCTCTAGATCATGTGTCGGATAATTCTCTTCGTAACTCTTGAGTTATCTAGAAGCGCAAGCAATAACCCTCCCATGCTGCATCAAGACACAACCCAATCCCTTGAGAAAAGCATCACTGTAAATAACAAATCACGTATTGCCCGAGGGAACGGTGAGTATAGGTGCTGTCGCTAGTCTCTTCTTCAGCTCTTGAAAGCTTCTTTCACAGTCTTCAATCCACAAAAACTTTTTATTTTTTCTTGTCAGCTTAGTCATCGGGGCTGTGATACTAGAGAATCCCTCAACAAACCTCCTGTAATATCCTACAAGACCTAAAAAGCTTCTAACTTCATTCGCATTGATTGGTGTCGCCCATTTCACAACTGCTTCAATTTTTGCCAGGTCTACTGAAATTCCTTCTTTTGACAACGCATACCCCAAAAAGGTAATCTCTTGCAACCAAAAATCACACTTCTTGAATTTTGTGAACAACTACTACTTTCTTAATAGCTGCAACACCGCCCTCAAGTGTCCCTCATGATCTGCTTGGCTTTTGGAGTAGATGAGAATATCATGGATAAAAAAAACAACAAACTAATCAGCATACTCCCTGAACACTTTGTTCATCATGCCCATGAAAGCTGCTGGGGAGTTCATCAAACTGAATGGCATGACTAAAAACTAATAGTGTCCATAGCGAGTTCTGAACGCCGTCTTCGAAATATCTTCTGACTTGATCTTAAGTTGGTGGTAACCTGATCGTAGATCAATATTGGAGAAAACTTGGGCCCCTTGTAACTGGTTAAATAAATCATCAAGGGTAGTGGGTAATTGCTTTTAATTGTCACTCGGTTTAGTTCTCAATAATCAATACAGAGTCACATTGAACCATCCTTCTTTTTCACAAAAAGAACTGGTGCACCCCATGGCGACACACTTAGGCGAATAAAACCCAAAAGCTCCTACAATTGCTCATTAAGTTCTTTTAGCTCTACTGGGGCCATAAGATATGGTGCCTTCGATATAGGTGTCGTCGATATAGGTGTCGTCCCTGGTAGACGGTCAATCTCTCGATCTGGAGGCAATCCTAGAAGATCCTCTGGAAACACATTCTGAAATTCCCTAACAATAGGAATATATTCAATTCTAGGTCCTTTCGTAGGTGGCACAACTAGACTAGTTAGGAATCCTAAACATCCTTATCTTAGTAATTTGGTTGCTTGCAAGGCCAAGATCAATCGAGGAAGGGCATTTCCTCTCTCTCCGCAAAAACTAAATTCCTCTTTATCCAGGGGTTTGAAAACCACCTCATTTTTAAAATAGTCAACACGGGCATGATTTCGAGACAACCAGTCCATTCCCAAGATTATATCAAATCCCAACATCTCAAATATCACCAGGTCTGTTGAAAGGTGTCTCCTACTAATTTCTATGGGGCAATTTCTAAGTATAGTATCACAAATTATGTGTTCACCGGTTGGTGTTGCAACAGATAGTGAATAATCAAGACTTTCTAGTACTCTTACATCCAAACAAGCATAGGCACATGCTATAAAAGAGTGTGTGGCACCCAGATCAAACAAAACAGTAGGATAATGAGAAAATAATAAAAGGGTACCTGTAACCACATCATTAGATGTCTCAACATCTCCTGGGATAATGGCAAAAATTCTGTCTGGTACGGTAGCCCTCTGGCCACTCTCTATAGCTGAAGCCGGTGCATTCCTTCTTGGGCAATCTTGAGCCATATGGTTTGGTTGCCCACACCTAAAGCAAGCATTCTTGCCCACTATGCAGTTTTCCATATGTTTTTTTCCGCAATTCTTGCAAACTGGATTCGTTGTAATACTCTGAGGCAGTGGCAGATGGAAACTAGGGACATGCTTCTTGTTTCTATTGGGCTTAGGTAGTGCTTGTTGGGGTTTCGTTTGATTGAATAGTTTCGCATTTGCCCTCATGTCTTCTCCTATCAAAGTGGCTTGTGTGACCAGGTCGATGAAGTTATTGATTCTCAAGGGTATCGGGCGACTTTGAATTCTCGGATGCAAGCCCCTTTCGAACTTTTCGCATTTCTTTTCTTTATTCGGAACTAGATAACTTGCAAACAGCAATAATGCCACAAACGTTGTGGTATAGTGTTCCACCATCATGGTTCCTTTTACTAGGACAATAAACTACCTAAGTTTTGCTTCACAAAGTGTTGGGGAAAAGAATTGGTCCAAAAATGCCCGCTTGGAACAATCCCAAGTGATGGGTACCCCCTTGCCAAGTTCGAGCTGCAGTAGTTCCCGTATAAAGGTCAACCACTCATCCGCCTTATCTGCCACACATAAGTGGCATACTCCACTTTCTGTCCGTCAGTACATAAAAGAGCCCTGAAAATCTTCTCCATTCTTTTAATCCAACTTTCTGCATCTAGTGCTTTTGCCTTGCCATCAAAAGTCGGAGGATGCTGCTATGTAAACTAGATTAGGGTACAACCAACCCTGGGATTCCCGGCTCCCAAGCCTTGATCATCAGTAAAAGTTTAAAGAAGACTGGTACTGGCAGTAGCTAAAACCTCTGGTTCGTTCGATAGAGGTATCGAGAAACCTTCAGGGTGCACATTATGCCTATTACCCGGTGCCATATCTAACAACACCGTTCATGCAATGAGCAAGTACTAATTCAATCATGCAATCAAGCAAAACATGACAATAAACATCAAACATAATAGTAAATAACTTCTCTTGAATTTCGAGCTGGCCAGGAGTCATCCTAGGTATTTCCTATCCTAGAATTCTTTCCTTTAAAAGTCTACAAAATCTCTCGACTTGGGCTCTAATACCAATTTGTAACACCACTTCCCGTATGTTAGGAATACTACGAAACATTCATAACATAATGCCCCAGTAAAGAGATTCATATCTCGAAATACCTCATTTATTGAAATCATCAAAGACATTAAAACTGAACTAAACATAATTGTCTTGAAACTAGACATAAAGTAATCAGAACATAAACTAGTCCGACAATGTTAGAAAACACATTGAAAAATAGCTCAGGCATAGTCTATTAAGTTGTTTCACAAGTTTATCCAGTTTAGTAAAAAAGCGTCTCCTTTTTATTGGTGGCGAAGTGTACTACTTAGTATAAACTAGAGTAACACTTAACACATCCACAGCCTAAATACTATTTCAAAAGATAAGAGAGAGATTTCACTATCCTAGATATATACTTCTCATGTGTTTTGAAAGGGGGAAGAGGAGATATTTATAGCCATGACTAGCATTGTTCTTCATTAGGAGGGGGTCTGCCCACGTGGGCGCCCCTCCATTTAATCAGTTAAATAAACCATAGTGGTATCCACGTGCAGGCCACTATTAGTGGCCCATCAAGCACTAATTAGTGCTCCCCGCATGGTTTCATTTTAACATCTTCCACTCGCACACAGTGGCCTTGACTCCAGGTCTATTTCTCTTTAATATTCTCAATCTTGTTCATAGAAATAAATAGGTCGTGCGACCATCAAACACATTTATAAAAGAAAGGTGGGAGTAATATACCAAATCTTTGCCTGAGAAGACCAATATAATAATATCCCTAATATGTCTTATTATGTCATAGACTCATTTGATCACATCAAATCAAGCATTTTTTAACCCTCTTGAGTTCAAAAAACTCAGAACAATGTTTGGCTACCTATAAATCATTTCAATGTGTTCACAACTTTAGTCGCTACCAATGTGTAGCGTCATAGTTCAATGTCGGTAAACCCCATAACATATCTTGTGTGAGTGAGCCAATCTAAGTCTGTTGGCATATTTTATGTGTGTGTATAAAAAAAATGATAAAGAGAAGAGCTGAATCATTTTGCATTAATATCCCAAAGGAAATTTTATATCTCAATGTTAATTGAAACACAAATTACATTTTCAATCTACACAGTCCTATTTTCCTAACATGAGCCTAAAAAACATTTCTTATTATAGGCTTTGTCAAGGGATCAGCAACCATACAACTCGTAGAAAGGTGATTCAGGACCACTTCCTTTTGCGCTACCATTTTTCTATGTAGTAATATTTGATATCAATGTGTTTGGTTCTTCTATGATACTTTGAGTCCTTAGCATATGGAGAGTTGTCGTGCTATTGCAGAATATTGTCACTAGATTTGAAGTATCCATGCCAATATCTAAATGCTTAAGGGACCTCCATAACCAAACAACTTTTTGAATTATTATTAAACAAGCTATGTATTTTGTCTATATGGTGGATAACGCTATACAAGATTGTTTCTTACTATTTCATATAATGGCATCATTGTTGAGCAACAAGACATACCCAGTAGTTGATTTGCGCTCATCTAGGTCACTGTCCCAATCAATGTCGCTAGAACCTCTTAACTGCAAATCTGAACCTTGATAGCACAATACATAGTCCTCAATTCCCTTGAGATATCTCATAATCATTTTGACCGCTTTCTAGTGAGCCAGTCCGGGGTTAGATTGGAATCTATTTACCAAGCCAGCTACATAGCATATATCTTGTTGACTACATATCATTGCATACATTAGGCTACCCACAGCATAAGCATAAGGGATACAATCCATCTTTTCCATTTCTCTTTGAGCTTTAGGACACATCTCTTTGGATAAGATCTCGATTTTTACAATAGGGGTGTCAATAGGTTTACATTCACTCATTAGGAAGTGCTCGAGAACTTTCTATGTAAGTCTGTTTGGACAAACACAGAAGTTTCTTTGATCAATCTCTGTAGATCTTAACTCTCAAATGTATTATGCCTTACCAATATCCTTCATCACAAAATTGAAAGATAACCACTCTTTTACAGTAACTATAAATTATTTGTCATTTCCAGCTAGTAATATTCGTCAATATACAATAACAACATGATAAAACTCTTCTTGCTCCTTTTGACATAGACACAATGGTTCTCCGTAATCATCGTAAATCCATAAGAGAGAATGGCACGATGTCCATCTGCTAGAGTTCTAAATCCATGCATGCTACTATAGCTAGAGTAAGGCGAATTGAGGCAAACCTCTCAACTGGTGAAAAAGTCTCCTCATAGTCTATACCCTCCTATTGGATATATCTTTTCGCCACTAAATGAGGTTTGTACCTTTCTATTGATTCATCCGACTTGCGCTTTACCTTTAGAACGCATTTGTTAACAATAGCCTTGCACTCTGATGGTAGATCTACCAAATCCTAGACCTAGTTTGTCCTCATAGACTCTATCTAATATTTTAGTGCTTTCATCCATTCGTCTTTAGTAGAAGACGAGAGAGAGCCTCATGAATTGTTCTAGGCTCATCATCATCTTGTGAAACTACCATAAAAGGTTCCCCTTCAATCTCAAAATGACGACAGGGAATGCTTTCACGCTTGCTTCTATGCGACTAGGGCTATTGTGGTTCATGTACAGGTGATGTGCTCCCACTCGAAGACAAATCACTCACAATTTGTAGCAGCATGAGAAATTTCTTCCTCATTCTTAACTAAACATCTTGGAGCGCCTTCCTCTTGACCCACAATCTTATGGAGTTCCAAACTCCTATCAAACTCAACCCTACTTGGAAACTTATCCTCTATGAAATCCGCATCTCCTGACTCAATCTCAGTAATAGTTCAATCAGATTGTTCACCTATTAGCACATACTCTTTTGAGTGTTCTGATTACCTTATAGAGATACACTTCTTCCCTCTAGGGTATAACTTCTCATATTTATGAGAAACATTATGAACAAAATCCGGTGAACTCCATGACCGTAAGACACTCAAATTGGGTTTCTTGATGGTTCATAGTTTATATGGGATGGAAGATACTGATTTGGAAGCCACTTGGTCAAGAATGTAGGCAGTAGTCAAAGTGCATCCTCCAAAAAGAAATTGGTAGATTTGCTTGCGCCATCATTGACCTAACCGTCTCAAACAATGTTCAATTTTTTCTTTCTGCCACGCCATTTTGCTGTGGTGTACTTGACATTGTCCACTGTCTTTTAATCCATTTTTCATTACAGAGCCTTTTAAAGTGCTCAGAGAGATATTATCGTCCTCGGTCGATCAGTTCTAAGAATTTTTAAGGTCTTGTCCAGCTAAGTCCATTTGGTTTTGCTACAAAATGAAGGTTGGTGATAGTGGCTGTTTCTATATGTATGGAAGGAAATACGTGTGTTTATATAGGGTTGATGATGAAACTTTAGAGGGATAAAATAATAGGAGATCAAATGTGCGTGCATAAGGAAGTAGCAGAAGGTATTGTGCCATGCACGTAGGTAAAAAGGCCAGCTCATGTGGGCGTTGTGTAGGTGGGTGAGGTAGGTACAGAATAAATTATAAATCCATAGATGAGTGTAAGATCCACCCACGGCTAAAAATATATATATTTATATCTTTAAAACTTTTAATGAGAAAGGAACTCTAGAATTTAACCCTAATATAAAACTCAAAAATTTAAAATGGTCTTAATCTTCATACTCGAAATAAATCATTTCTCCAATAATAATCTCGAGCCTTTAGAAAAATTTCTTGGGTAACTCTTTAATTATTCAGGGCTCAATTGGTCCATAAAATAATAGATGAGCTTTAACTTTAAATATCAAGCTCAAATAAAATCATAACCTGCCCAAAATAAATCTTTGCTTCGTAGCATAATCTAAAAAACTTTATCACTAATTCTCAAGTGGCTTTTCATACAAATATTTTCAAAAATTTTGAATGCGGCTTGGCGCGACTCGGGTGTTACATTAGTAGGATCAAAGATGAGGATCATAATGAGCACAAAGCATCATGAAATTATTGTGGTAAGGTTTTATTGTGTCATCCTAAAAAATAAGGTACTTCATCCTTGAAGTATCATAATTGGACATATAAATCCTTTCTTGGTAGTGGGATTGGAAGGATAACCCCCAATCCAAAACGACTGGAGCTAGGAAGGGGGTGATGACAATGAACAAAAGATAAGATTGAGCCTAGATTTCCAATCCCTTCTCGCATTATTATTATTCGAGACTGTTTGAAGTTATATGTGTAAGAGAAGTATAAGTTAATGGCAATGTTTTATACATCTAGTTGTAAGATTTGTATCACCATTGATTTATGGACATTGGTTCAAAATCTTAACAATATGTACATAACGGTTCATTTTATTGATAATGATTGAAACTTGTACAAGAGAATAATAATTTTATGAAAGTTTCTTATCATAAAGGGGCAACAATAGGAGGAGAAATTGAGTCATCTTCTTCAATGGGGTATAAAGAAGATATTTGCCATCACTATCAATAATGCATCTTCCAATCAAACAATCATTGATAATTTGAGGAGAAAAGCCAAAGTTAGAAATTGTCTTGTGTTAGATAATGAGTTTGTGCATATAAGATTTTGCACACATATTTTAAATTTCATTGCAATGAAGGGTTGAAAGAAGTTGATGAATTAGTTGTGAAGGTTCGATATGTAGTGAAGTATGTGAAGTCTTGCCCTACAAGACTCAATAAATTCAAGTTATGTGCTAACAAGCAAAATATATTGGGTAGTGGGCTGTTTTGTCTTGATGTTCCAACTAGGTGCAACTCTACATATCTGATGTTGAGTACAACTTTGAAATATCATGCAACATTTGACCTGATGCAAGATGAAGACGGTCAATTTGTACCACATCTCTTGGAGGTTGGAGGGGGAACCAAAATCTGACGATTGGGAAACCGTTAAGGCCTTTGTACAGTTTTTGAAGATTTTCTATGATGTTGTTTTATGGATTTCGGGATCAACTTATGCAACTTCAAGTTTTTAAAGAAGTTGCTACACTATATAACCATCTGAACAAATTTTCTAAAAGTGTTGATAAGAAGTTGGCAACCATGTCAGAGAGAATGCTATTAAAATATAATAAATATTAGGGTGATTTTGAGAAGGTGAACAAAATCTTGTTCATTGCAGCTATGCTTGACCCACGCTCCAAGTTGGAAGTTTTGGAGTTTGGGTATATTGACTTTCTTGTCCCTGAGCCAGCATTCGAGCTTGTTGCACGACTAAGGGGAATCATTAAGCAATTGTAAAATCAATGTTCAAGTAGGGGCCAATCAAGTGCTGGTAAAACCCAAAGCAATAGTTCTCATGATGATGAGGATGATCTCTATAGTAGGTATCACCAATATCAAGCATAAAAGTGTTGTAGAGTCCAAATTAGAATTGGATAATTATTTCACGGGAGGCCTTGAAGGATTAACACCCGACTTTGATATTCTAATGTGGTGGAAGGTGAATTCAAGCAAATATCTAGTCCTTGCCAATATATCATGGAATGTGTTGGTTATTCACATCTCTACTATTGCTTCTGAGTCAGCATTTAATGTTAGGGATGTGTGTTAGATTCCTTTTGAAGCTCATTGGTCCCAAAAACAGTTAAAGTTCTTATTTGCACTCAAAATTGGTTGAAGGCTCCCTTCATTAATTATGACTCACAAGACTTGAGGGAAGATGCCGAAAGCTATAAGCTGGAAAATGGTAAGATTTATTTTGAAATATCATATATTTTCATGTGTTTTTTTAATAATTATATTTTTAACATAATTTTGTTTCTTCATGTAGAGATAATTTTGAATAATATTTTGAATATAGACGGTTGAAGAATACGAGGTATTTCCACTTCCTATGTTATATGTGTTATCTAGAAATATAGTTTTAAGTACAAGTCCATCGCTAATATAGTATTTCCTTTGTCATGGTTATGTTTTTTTAAGTGAGAGAGTTGCTTTAATTATATTGTTCCATCAAAGTAAATTAGTAAAATGAGAGACTGCAGGTTTTTGTACACACACAAGCTTTTTACGTCTCGAGTACTTTGAAATCATTATGAATGGCAAAAAATCTATGATTTGAAAATGGTTTGCTGGACTATCATGATAAAATTCTTAATGTCAAACGTCAATGATTAGCAAGAGAGTTTTTGGTCTGAGTTGGTACTAGAAAAAGAGAACAATAGAAAATAGAAAAAGAAAAAAAAAAAAAAAAAGCTTGCTTATTGGTATTCTTTTTTGGAATCATGAATCTAGTAAAAGATGGTTTCATTTAGAATGGCTTGTTATTTGATTAGTACACATTACTCAGAACATTTTCACAGTTGTACATGTTTTCTCTTTTTCAGAATAAGACACAGAATTACTGTAAATTACTTCACATCTGCCAGTGTAATCATGCATCTTTCCAGGCCTACTTATTTATACAGAAGAACTAAATTATATAAAATAAAAAACTCAACAGAGCCAGGTATGGAGAAATGAATTTTATATGGTCAAAACTAGTTTTGAGGCTTCTGAGGATGAAAGATTGTTGAACTTTGCTTGAGTAGTTTGTAAGACCACGTGATCATGTGCATAGGTCCCTAATCTCTTCCTCCTTCATCAAGTAGTTATAATTCAGCAGAAAATCAAAAGATGTTATGTGCTAATGGAAGGTGTGTGTTGATATCTAGAGTTTACAGAGGAAAGAAACTATTGAAATGCTGAGAGCCAGAGACAAACTCAAGAAACTACCCCTATCATAAATCAATACCATTAGATGAATATTGTGTTTCTCAAGTTTCTTTGTCATTTTTTTTAAAAAAATATTTATTAATTATTTTGCTACTCCACATCAAGAGAGGATTCCATGACTGTATTTTGCTATTCATATACTAACCCATAATGCTCTTTTCGTGTTGTCTTTGTACTATGTGCTCTGCTATCATTTTGGGATGTGGGGTGTTGTATTAATTGGTGGAATGAAACAATGATCATTGATTCATTATGGTTAATTAATGTCTTTTGGTGCAAGAGTATTGAAGTCCCACATGTAAAATAGCAATTACAATGCCAATTAGAGAGGAAGAGTTTTCTAGCAGCTACCAGTTTTCTTATGCATTAAGAGAATTGCAGTGATCTTTTTGGTCAAATTTTCAAAGGTCCATGCATACTGACTTGCTCGTATATACTGCATTTTTTGTTCCATGTTATCAAAAGACCGCCAACATGCCACCCTGCAAATATTAAATATGCCAAGACAATTAGATCCAATAGCAAAAAATATATATAATTGGATAATAATGATCAAACAAGATGTAAACTTAGATCTAGTTGCAAAAAATAATTTGATAATAGTGACCAAACAAGATGTAACCAGATATTGGATTTTCTTTTGAAATTTTTTGTATAGAATTTGAGCCAATTAAGTCTAGATGAACAATACTCGCCGGATGATTTCGAGGGTGGATGTGGTTTTTGCAGATGACATCGTGTCACTATTTCAATTTGTTTATGCAAGTATAAGTGTGTCAACTCCCAATTTCTGGGAAGTTGTGGGATAGATGGCGGATTGTACCGATCAACTTTTTACGACTTCCAAAGACTTAAAAATTGTTCTAGAACATGTGTACAATCAGGGGCCGACCTAACCGCCACGCCACAACCCTCCAAAAAAAAAACATTTAAAAATATGCTTTAGTATATAGTTTTTTTTAAAGATATCTTAATATAAAGATAATTTGATCTTTAAAACATTTTCAAAAATCTCATTTAGTACTTAGTTGTCTAGGTATCTTTTAGTTTTTTAATAATTTTTTCATACTTACACCTATTTTTTGTCATTAATAAAATCTCACGTTCTCTTTTTGTTTTTATTTTTATTTTTTTACATCTCATAAGAGACAATAAAATATCTTGGTCTCTTTTTATAAGTTATTTAGTAAATTTACAACTTTATTTTTCTTATTTATTTACACTTATCCTTATAAATCTTCTACTAGCTAGCTTGTTTGGATTAGTTTTGTTAATAAATACATATATACTACTATCAAGTTAAAAATTAGAAGTGAATGCAACAAATCTTACATAGCTATTTCTATCTATATTTTTACTTAATTTCTATCTTTGTTTACTTAATTTTTATCATTTGCTTCGAAAAATCTTACATGGCTATTTTTATCTTAATTTTTATTATTCACTGAGTCCAATGGAACTAAAGTGAGAAGTTTAGATGGGTAGTTTTAATAATTTAGTTTGTTCCTAGATAACAATCTTATATGGTTAATATTAAATGTCGATGACATACTTTGTTACCTTAAATGTTGGTTACTGTTCACCCCTATATACGACACACTTTGCTAATCTCCCCAACCCCTCTCCCACGCACCAAATCTTAGTTCCACCCATGTACAATGCATTAACTGTGGTGGAGAGTGGGTTGGTCGATTTTTGAAGATTTGAGGCCCTTAAAGTGTGGCACATGTCATTGATGTGGGCGGCACATGGGGCGCACACGCACCCACCATAAAGATGTGCGTGAGGCACACCTTTGGAAAGGGAGGACAAGGGAAGAGCCAAGTTTCTCCTCTCATCGCCGATACAAATGGGTATGGACTAATATGAATATGGACATGATGAGAGGAAGGGAGCCGAGGGAAGACTCTCATTATCTCATCTCCCCTCTCTCCCATACAAAATAGGCTTAGATTTTGATTTGGAGCTTGACTGAGAGAAAGGGTTTTAAGAAGTTGTGCAAATATCTATTATTATTAGGAAGATAGACAGATTCTGTAGACTTAAATGCTATTGGCAAATAATTTCTTAAAATTAGAGTAAAGTTGCTCATCATCCCTTTTACCAACATCCTCTTATCATTACATGATGTGGTATTAAATTATTGAAGACCTTTTATTATATTTAACTTGTCGATCTATCATTTAATATCACATCAAGAGATGTTGAGAGGATGATTATAAATAGACGTTTCCTTAAAAATATAGTATATCCAAGCATTATATTTATCTCTTTTAAATTCTAGAATTTAGTTAGAAAAAAATTGCAGACAATAGTAATCTTACTAGGTCTTGAAATAGTCGAGGAATATTCAGGCCTCATTTGGATAGTCAGATGAGATGAAAAATCTATGAATATATAGTAGTGAAATAGTTTGAGTTAAGATTTTTTTTGGGTTTTGAAAAATAAGAAAGAAAAAATTGAATGAAAATATTATAAAATTAAAATATTATTAAAATATAATTTTTTGATATAATTTTAGTTTTATAATTTGAAAAAGTTGAATTATTTTTGTGTTTTATATGGAAGTTTGGAAAAATTGTAATTATTAGTATTGATTAGATGAAAAAGTATTAAAGAGAAAATAAAAAATATTTTTACTGACTAGTATTTAGATATTGAGATGAAACCAAGTGCGTATCCAAACGAGGCGGAGACATTCGGGGAAAAATAAATTATGGAATAGTGTAGCTTCCATATGGATGCAACTGTAAGTCTGCAATAAAGGCACAAAAATAATAGATTGTTGTCATAAATCCAGACTGTAGGATCACTAAATTCACCTCTTTAGATTTAGGGCTCTATTTATTTTGGAGCTATTGCTCCCCAATTCAAAGGGTCATGGGCTTGCTGGACGTAAATGGACGCTAATTGCAGGCCCAACTCGCAACCCTAATTTTTAGTAATAAATCACTAATTATTTTTAAAACAAAATTTTGAATGTAAAACTACTATTTTCAATATCATATTAAATCATTGTGTGTCTCCAAAATTTAAATTAATAAAAATAATATATTTAATTTTTTAATTATAAAAAATTCAAAAGTCATAATTTTTATTTATATTTTTAATATCATATTAAATCATTATGTGTCTCAAAAGTCACAATTTTTATTTACATTTTTTGTAGTTGGTTCATAATTAGTTTTTTTTTTTGTTTCTGGTCTCTTGAATTAATATACATGACGCTCTTGTCTATAATATTCTATGGAAAATCTCATTTTAGGGGAACTTATTATACATATAAATTCTTCTAACGAATATTTTCCGGGAAATCATAATGATTTCTTAATTCTGCAATTAGTTTTAGACCTAGGGAAAAATATGCAATTCTAGCAATGTTCTCCCAAACTTTTAATTCAATTTGACAAAACTCCCCCTCAATTAATTACCAGTAAGTTTAATTTTATACACCTCGATCACCCTAAATATTATAAGGTATTTTTAATTGATCACGATTGCTGTATCAACAAAGATATTATATAAAAGTAAGTTTATAAGCTGACTTGGTTTAAGATATGTCAGATTTATATTATATCAAAAAATATTTGATTTCTTAACGTATGATGATATCAAGTCACATTAGCTTATAAACTTACACTACAAGAAAACTGCTTATTTGCAGTCAGTTAATTCCAGCGAAATGACTATTTACAGCTAAAATAAATCTGTTTTGGTCATAAATAATCTTTTCGTCACAATTAAATGATCCCAAAAATCCGATTTTCTTGTAGTGTTATTTTTGTTAGTTTTTCTATAAGATCAATTTGGAGACCAAACACTTGTCTTTCAAATTTTCACTCAAGAATCTTTGCATAACACATGGGACATGTCAAAGAGATGAAAAGAATAAATTTAATTATGAAAATATGGTAGTTAAGGTGTAAATCAAGGAATTATGATAATATGGGATGTAAATAGAAGGAAAAAGGATTTGAGTTTAGAACTATTACACTTGAAAGTTTTAATACGTCGTTATGTATGATTCAAATAAGTACGTATTAATACAAAATAAAAATATTCAAACATCTTAGATTGAGTACTTCGAACGAACCACAATATTGAATCAATTTCATCAATATGCATCTTAATTCTATGATCGGCTATAGTCTTTTTCGTAATGGGTGAATCCATTTCTCCCATTGTAAAGGGATGGATCTACTCTCAATCTTTTTCTCTTTCTTTCACAATATGATTGGCGCTTGATACGATCCCAATCGATAGATTGGAAAAGAAAGGAGATCTTGATTGAGGAGAACCAACATAGGACAACGTTTTTAAATTAAGGTTTTCTCTAACATATAAATAGGCCTGTTAATTTGCCCTTTGAATTGAAGTGATGAGGTCATTTTGTGCCATATAAAGCTAAAAAAAAAGTTAAAAGAATTTTTGAGTGCTGCAGTACTAGCAAAAATTGCAAACATATATACACTAATTTCTGAGTATTTGTGATGAATTATTTGCAAGAAGAATGACTATTTGCAACGGATAAAAAATAATTTTAGTAGGAAATAATTATTTTCGGAGGAATTAATTGACCACAAATCAGTAGTTTTTTTTGTGTTATAGTTGAAGGAAATAGAAAAGTGAAGTGAAGAAATGAAGTAGAAAAAAATGGAGAAATCTGGAAAAAACAGAGAGTACGTATCTCACACACTTTTTTTTCCTAATCACACAGCTATATAGATAAAATAGACTTTTGACTCTTCAGCTTACATTATATTGTAATCAAACACATATTAACTCAACCATTTACTTGAAACACAGTAGGAAATAAATATTGCATATAATGAAGATAAGCACATTAATTTCAATACTCCTCCGTAATGTGTTTATACGTAATTCCCAGCATGGTTCTCAACATTTGAAATCTGTCTCTTGGCAGAGATTTAGTAAAAATGTCTACAAGTTGTTCTTCAGTACTGTAGTACTACTTCAATCGAATCTCTCCACTAGCTTCAACTTCTCTTAAGTAGTGATATTTTATTGCAATATGCTTTGTTCTATTGTGAAAAACAAGATTCTTGGCAATGGCAATTGTAGACTTATTATCACAGTAAATCTCAACTGATTTTAGCTGCTTCTCTCCCATATCTTTCAAGATTCTAGTAAGCCAAATAGCTTGATTTGCAGCATTTGCAACTGCAACATATTCGGCTTCTGCAGTGGATTGAGCAACACCATTTTGTTTCCTTGAACTCCATGAAAATACACCTGAGCCTAGACTGAAACAGAAACCTAAGGTGCTTTTTAAATCATCCACTAAGCCTGCCCAATCACTGTCACTATAACCAATAAGTTCTCCATCTAGACAATGCTTAAACCAAATTCCATAATTAATAGTCCCTTGCAAATATCTAAGGATTCTTTTTCCTGCACCGAAATGAACTTGGCTAGGTTTTTGCATAAATCTTGACAGTAGACTTGTAGCAAACATTATATCTGGTCTTGTAGCAGTTAAGTAAAAAAGACTGCCAACCAAACTTCTAATTGAGCTGGATCAGCCTTTTTAACTCCATCATCTTTTAAAATTTTTCTCTTGCAACTAGAGGAGTTGTTACTGCTTTACACCCGAGCATATTAAACTTGGACAACAACTCTTCAATGTATTTTTTTTTTTAGAAATGAAGATACCATCCTCTTCTTGATATACTTTCATTCCCAAAAAATAATTCATCATGCCGAGATCAATCATTTCAAAGGTCTTCATCATATTTTCTTTAAAACTTCCAATGTTTTGAATATTGTTTCCTGTAAAAATTAGATCATCAACATACAAGGAAACAATTAATATATCAGGAGCTCCTTGATACTTTGTGTAGAGTGTATGTTCACTTTTGCTCCTTTAAATCCTTGGTTAAGAAAATAATTATTTATCTTCCCATACCAGACCCGAGGTGCCTGTTTTAGGTCATACAAAGCCTTCTTTAATCTCAACACTTTTCCAGCTTCTTTAACAAATTCCTCTGGTTGTCTCACATACACTTCTTCTTGCAATTCTCCATTTAGAAAAGTAGACTTCACGTCTAACTGATAAATTCTCCATTTCTTGTTTGCTGCCAATGCAATCAATGATCTGATTGTGTCTAACCTTGCAACAAATGTTTCATTGTAGTCTCTTCCAAATTGTTGAGCATACCCCTTCACTACTAATCTGACCTTATATTTATGTACTGACTTATCTGGATTCAGCTTGGTTTTATAAACCCATTTCACACCAATAACTTCTTTTTTTGGAGGTAGATCAACTAGCACCCATGTATCATTTTTCTTAACCATCTTCATTTCCTTCTTCATGGCTTTGACCCAAACTTTATCCTTTGAGGCTGCTTCAAAGTTCTCAGGTTCTGATGAGAGGAAATTACAACTCTCATAAATCTCATTCAAAGATCTAAACCTTCTTGGTGATGAATCATCTGAACTATCGGAAAGGTCTTCAATTTCTTCATTTTGAGCAGCATGATCAATTCCAGGTTCTGAATTTTCAACTGAAACAAAAATACTTCTGTTTGAAATCTCATTGGCTTCCTAATCCCAGAAATCACCTTCATTGGACTGAACATCTCGACTTATGATCAATTTTTCAGTTTCCAAGATATAGACTCTATACCCTTTTGATTAAGTACTATATCCTAGAAAGATCCCTTTTTGAAATTTCTCCTCCAACTTGTGTCTCTTTGGAGCTGAAACATACACAAAACAGATACAACCAAACACCTTTAAGTAATTAGCTAAAGATTTTCTGCCATACCATGCTTCAAATGGTGTTTTATCTGGCAAAACACTTGTGGGACATATATTCAACAAATAAACAACAATGTTTACTGCTTCATATAAGAATTTTAAGGGCAATTTTTTTTTATCAAAAAGCATTGATCTAGCCATCTCCATTACGGTTCTGTTTTTTCTTTCAGAAACTCCATTTTGCTGAGGAGTGTATGCAACCGTGAGCTGATGTTCCAAGCCTTTTTCTTCACAAAATTTGTCAAACATTTGAGAATTGTATTCGGTGCCCCTGTCACTTCTCAAGGCTTTCATCTTAAAACCACTTTGAGTTTCAACTGGTAGTTTAAATTTCTTGAAAATTTTCAACACTTCTGATTTTTCCTTCAAAAAATAGACCCAAGTCATCCTTGTATAATCATCAATAAATAAAAGAAAGTACCTGTTTTGATTTAGTGATGGTGTTCTCATTGGACCACACACATCCGAGTGAACCAATTGCAATGGTTCTTTGGCCCTCCATGTACTTTTAGATGAAAATGATCTTTTGTGTTGCTTTCCAAGCACGCATCCTTCACAAACAACCTTCTATTCTTGCACTAGAGGCAAATCTTTGATCATCTCTTTCTGTTGCAATTGTCTCAAAGCATCATAATTATAATGCTCGAACCTTTGATGCCAAAGAGTGGAATTATTAATCTCTGCACTCATAGCTTTAGGATGCTGCCATTCAATAGGAAAATTCCTATTGCAGCCCATTTTAATTTCTGTTATCTCCAAATTATTTTTATCATCAAGAATTCGACATGTATTATCTCCAAAATGTAAAGAGTAACCATTTTGAATCATTTGACTAACACTTAACAGATTTTGTTCAAGGGAAGGGACAAGTAAAACATTTAATCTACTTGGTACATTTCCTTGTTTGAATAGCAACTATTCCTTTGCCTTTAGACTCCACTAATTCACCATTTCCCATCTTGACTTTTGTCTTGACAGATTCATCAAGCTGCGGGAAGACTTCCTCATTTGCTACCATGTGGTTACTACATCCATTATCAATAAACCAGATGTTGCTAGTTTTGTTGACAGTAGCTTGACAAGCAAAAAACAAGTGTTCTTCATTCTTCTCCTCGATATAGTTTGCATGTTGGCTAGTTTTAAACCTGCAGTCTTTCTCAATATGGACAAATATTTTACAATTAGTACATTGGGGTTTGCCTTCATGAAAGCAATCATTTTCAGCATGATTGGTTCTTTTGTAGATTCCACAAGGTGGAAATTCCCTTTGTTTACCTTTCTTCTTCTCATCTTTCCAAGTTTTCTCTCCTTGCTTTGAAAAATTCTGACTTTGTTTCTTCAAATCTTTTGGCTTTTGTGATCTTACATTTACTTTAAATTGAAATGCATTTTCAAGAGTATCTTCTATTCTTCTCTCAACTCTTTGTTCATGTGCTTGTAAAGACCCCAACAACTCAGCAATACTTAAAGTATTTAAATCCTTAGATTCTTCTATTGCAGCAACTACATGATCAAATTTCTCTGTGAGGCTAATTAAAATCTTTTGAACAATGCGTTGGTCAGAAATTTCTTCTTCATAGGTCCTCATCTGATTAACCAACTCAATTAATCTAGAAGAGTACTCTTTAACCCTTTCATTTTCCTTCATTTTAAAATTTTCAAACTCTCTTCTCAAATCTTGAAGTTTGATAATTTTTACTTTTGCATTTCCTTAAAACTCTAATTGTAAAATATCCTATGCTTGCTTAGAAGTTGCAACTCGCATCATTCTAGGGAAAATAGAGTCACTTACAGCTTGTTGAAGCACAAATAATGCCTTTGCATCTTTTTGTTGCTAACCTTGATTTGTTCCTGAACTGCAGCAGATTGGCCTTCAGTTGGAGTAGTAACTCCTTTCTTTATCACCTCCCATAGATCTTGAGAGATGAAGAAAGTCTTCATCTTGATGCTTTAGAAATCATACCCTTCTCCATTGAAGATAGGGACTGGTGCTGTTGCTCCAAAGGTAGACATATTTTCAACTCAAAGTAGACCAAACCTAGCTCTGCTACCGGCTGTTAGAGTTGAAGGAAATAGGAAAGTGAAGTGAAGAGATCGATGAAGTAGAAAAAATAGAGAAATCTGGAAAAAATAGAGAGTACATATCTCACACACTTTTTTTTCTTGATCACACAACTATATAGATAAAACAGACTTGTGACTCTTCAGCTTACATTATATTGTAATCAAACACATATTAACTCAACCATTTACTTGAAACACAACTGGAAATAAATGTTGCATGTAATGAAGATAAACACATTAATTTCAATATTTTGTAGTATTCTTGTCTGGCAAGATAAAATCTCTTCATTTTATGTGAGAAAGAGTATTTATTTTGGTTATTCCTGCCAGGTAGACCTTTAGTTACCCACTTAATTACGTACCTGTAATTAATGACAAAAACAGATATGACTTCTCTTCTTCAGACATTATATACAATTCAAACAACTTTTTTTGTTAACTCCTTCAAACCCTGCAGGTATCCTAAAGTTAATTTGTCCAATACATTCTTGTCAAAACTTTACGTTTAGCTGAGATTCATATCAGGATGTTACACGTGGAACAATTTATCTGAGATTTTTGCTGTACTGTAATGATTAAGCTTCCATATTGACCCCAATTCAGTTTCAAAAACTCATGCATGCATGGCTGCTGCTTTCTCGTGCACTCAATTTAATTGGCACAAGCGACAGCTTCATATTTTCCATGTATTGACGTGTACTGTTAATTACCATTGGAGAGGTCTCAATACAGATAAGCATGAAGACTAGAAAGAAACACATATATAGTGAGCATCAATATTATCGAATGATCAGGCTATGCATTGACATGATATAAATTATATATATATATATATATATAGATAAACACACACACACACACACGATGCATATATAGATTGGTATCCAATATGTTCATTTTTAACAACATGGTAATCAACTGATTGATATGCCAAACACACTACTTATGTGTTTTGATTATACGTAATTCGAATTATATATATATATTTTATAACTGATGTTGTATAAATCTACACACCGACTTGCAAGTGACATATTTCATGATATGACAAATAATTCCTTCGAGTGTGATAAAGGAAATATTTGGTAATTTTGAGTGTATTTTCACTTTATATATTAAGGGCCAGGCAAGCGTCTTAATCTCATTTCCCATTTGGTCATTATCTTATTTGGCTTATAAGTGTGAGTGGAAAGTCCATTTCCTTCGCAGGGTTTCATCATCATCATCGTCATGATCTTGTTCTAATATTCAGCTTGCTTGTATTTCTTCTTTTGCAGGAGCAAATTAAAGCATTAATATTATTGAAATATGGAAGATACCAACGCAAAGGTCATCAGTACTGGCGTTAATGGCCAGCAGCCGCAGGGCGTGACACCAATATGTCCTAAAAAGCCAATTGAAGCGATGCCGCCCTTCCCTCCGACGTTTCCACCAAATATTTCTTTAGGCAGTAATGGATCATTTCAAGTGTGGAAAAAACCCGCAATCCTCGCCAACCATGGCCGCCACAATATTGGGTCTAGAAGAGGGACGGAGAGCTTTTTCCAGCCACCTGCTGCCAGCTCCCCTGATCTTGCACCTAAAGGAGACGATGATCGTAACAAAAAAACCCAGAACCCATCTCCTTCATCCGATGGCGCTACTGCTGTAAAATCTGTTGCTGGTGCAAGTGACCCTTCTAAAGTTGAGACTCTGAATGGCACTGTGCGGGTCAGATGGGGTAAAAACCTAAATCCAAATATGGACCCCAAAAGGATGAAACGGTACTGAGCCATTTTCGATCCTTTCATGCATGATTAATACTGCTTTCTTTCTCTTTACGTGCGGGTTATGATGATCTTATTTGAATCCATGATATATATATAGACATATAATATAATTTTCTTCATGATATTCTTGGACATGTTTTTTTTTTTTTTTTTTAGGATTATATCAAACCGTGTTTCTGCACAGAAATCTCGAATGAAGAAGCTTCAGTACGTTACTGATATGGAGCGGAAGGTGAAAGCTTTAGAGGTAACCATGAAGCTCATCATGAGTACGATCTTCATCAGAAACGGGTGGCTCTTCAATATGCAATTTTTCTTAAATACGAGTTGATTTAACGATGGGATATATATTATATGCAGGCTCAAATTGCAGTCTTATCTCCTCAAGTTGCACTTTATAAAAACCAGCAACGTTTGCTGCAAATGGAGCAAAGAAGCTTGAACCAACAAATGCTCCATTTCAATACCAATAAGATTCTTAGAGATGGTGCGTACGCATCGTCCTCGATCTCTGTGAGTGTATATATATGTTTGCGTGCCTTCCTTTAATGGTAGTTTCTCTTTTGGTAGCCGAGATTGAAGAGAACAAAGCAGAAGTGAATAGGCTGAGGCAACTCCATTTGAGCCAAAAACAACAGCAAATCCAGCCCACGCAGAAAAGCTTCCTTAATTGGGAAACAGCTGGGATAGAGCAGATGGTGTATCCAAACTTAAATCAACGTCAGATGGGAGAAATGGTTTATGCGAACTCAACCCAAGGTGAAATCAGTACTTTAAATAATTAACCTAGCTAGATAGCAGCGAATTCAGTACTAGATCCGGCCTTTACTCATGTTTCTATGTTTGCTTGATTTCTAGAATCCATAACCATGCATATAATACATATATGGTTAGAGTAAGTTTTCTTTCCATTCTTGCGTTTGAAAATCAAGGAACAAAAATCTGCAAAGCAACCCTATAAACAAATAATATAATTTCTCTATTCATGTACAGATCATCATCTAAATCTGAATTGTCATTTCTTATTGAAATTGATCATGAAAGGAAGACTTAATATATAAATCATCCTGCATGATAGTTTAATTTTTTTTTTTTTTTTTAATTATTATGTAATACTTCACAAGAGAGACAGAAACAGAGAGCTAGGGCATGCATTATAATACTATAAATTAACATGGTGGCCAAGGGTTGACATCTTATCTTCATCCCAAACATTGTGACTGACTTGATCCTTTGGGTCAATCTAAGTGCTCAAAAATAGGACAAGAGAAAAGAGTAATATCATGTAGAAGTATGGAAAAGATCGGTTATGCGTACAGTCTTTTAGGGCAACATTATATCTTAATAAATATTGTAAGGTTTACTTAATGTATCTTTTTCTTTTATACGAAACTCTAAAATTTGGGAAAACCTTGACGGATCTTAATTCGTAAAGTATTTACTTATACTCTGTCTTAATCTTATATATGTAACGTCATAAAAAAAATAAAGAGATTAGGGGTGATCAAATCTTATGATTTGTTATGAATTATCTCCTATGTTCAGGACAATTATAATCAAATTATTCTCTCCTGCATTTTAGGATCGATTTGATTTTGACATTATCTCTACCTGCCATATTTGTATTATCGTTACAACCTACCTCGAGTTTCAATTATTAGGACTCATTTGTTACGTAAATACATTTTTTTGTGATGTATCTAGATTTTATATGAAATAAGATAACAAAATGCAATGCTTAGGGTAACTCCAGTGGTGGATGTAGGCTTGTGTGGCTAAACCACTCAAAACCCTTTCTGTTTTATTCTTCTTCTTCCTCTTTTCTCTAAAAACTCTTGTTATATTTAAAAATCTTTCGTGGGTTACGGTCAAAGTCATTGGCCAATGCCAAGTGTTGATCCTTGATCATCATGTGGGATTCAATTTTTAGGATTTCATTCACTCGCCTTTCGTGATCTTCCATGATGGTGCCCATCCCTTTAGCCAATTGTTGTTTCTCTTCCACGATGGTGATATAATAAACTTTGTTTCCTTTAAGTTCATCAATTGGTCTCTTTCATGCATTACCACACCAATCAAACAATATCTACAATAAATACAAATTACAATCATTATCAAACAGTCCCCCTTCTCAACAAGAATTTCAATGGCATTTATGGTGAATACTTGTATGACATCTTTAAATTTTTCGATTTTCCATAGGAAGAGGTGGGAAGGGAATCCGGGAGTAGAAGATTGTAATGCTTAATCAGACATTAATAGACGTATGGATAAGTTTTTCGCCTCGGTTTTGTAGTAAAATTTGTAACGACACTCCAAAATGTCTTGAAAATTGACCTTTTTGCTCCACATCTGGTAAAAGAGTTGCAAGTAACTTCAAAAGTCAATTATGATACTCCATATTGATGATAAGTGTATGTATTATATAGGATTTCATACTGCTTAAGAAGGAGAAGTTATATATTGCTCTATGTAAGATTCCAATAGGACTCCATTCTAAAAAGCAACAACTCTTTCTTACTTGAAGCCCCACAACCATTGACCTTGGGATTATCATCCTTTTAACTATTGACCTTGAAATTAGCATCCTCGTCAAGCCTATATAGCAACTCATAACATTCCATTTTCTTCTCTTCTTCTTACATTTTTCAGCCTAAACATACATTTTCAGTCTCTCTTTTCTTTATTGTTTTCATATTTATCATTATTTAGCCAATGAAATTTTGAAAAATTCTTGATTGTGGTTGTTTTTCTCAACAAACTCCTTAGAATCATGAGGTCATTTGGGCTTCTAAAAAGTGGAAAAAATACATCTTTCTCGCACTTGCTTCAACCTTACTTTTCAAGAATCACTTTGTTTTTTGTTACAATATGTTTTCTATGGTTAGAACCCTATATAATTCATACATATTGTTTATAAAGAGGGATTATATGTCAATAAATGGACTCTTTGTTACTTGCAGCCCAGAATAACGAAGAAAACACAACACAAGTAAATAGGCTAGGCCGAATGAATTTAACACAGCAGGAAGATCAACAACCACAGCAAGCTGGACAAACATGGATGCCAAGTAATTGGGAACTTCCTTTGGGCGAAATCATGATAAGCCCAAGCTTAAATCAATCTGGGATGCAGCAGAAAGTGAACATTAACTCAACCCTTGGTGGAATAGAGGCAATGCTAGGCTACAACACTTTGAACCTAGATCATGCAGCTCGCAATTGATATATTATAATTCGTATGGATATATGAACCTTGGGAATGGCTGGTGCATGTATCAGTCTTCTCTTAATTGGATCTTCCTATTTCTTTTCAATTTAATTGTTTGTTTGCTGTAACCTTATGATTGTATATTGTTCTATGGATTTTGCCTATTGGATTGTGTTTATTTGAAAGATTTTTGGGAAGTGAACTAAAATTGTATGTTATTCTTGATTGATTGTGTCACTGTACACATGACTGCGCTATGTACCATATGCATACAAGGGAGAGTACTAATCCATGACTAAACCCTAATACACCCACTACAACAAATAAGGTCTTTTGGGACAAAAAAAAAAGCGTCCCAAGGTCGTCCCAATAAAACTATCTCAAAAGGTATTTTGGGACAAAAAAAAAGCGTCCCAAAGTCGTCCCAATAAAACTATCTCAAAAGGTATTTTGGGACAAAAATCACAAATTTGTCCCAAAAAGATCTTTTGGGATGAAATTTAGCTGGACTGTTCGATTACGGACGAACGAAATTGTTTTCTAGGATGATTGAAATTCGTCTCAGGAAGCCGTTCGAACGTCCAAACAAACGTTCAACCAAGTACTTCATGGTCGGTCGATCGATACTAGTCTATTCGACCAAATACACATGAAGAAATGTTTGAACAAACAAATTGATGATCGAACAAAGAAATTTCCCTTAGTGCTTCAACCAGAAAGATTGGCATATGCAAAAAAGTTATTAATAGTCCACAACAATGCTAAATGTAACCGAAAGACACGTGAACTAGATGCATCGAATGTATCCATACTTGTTTTGCACAAATCTTTTAGTTCATTAATTAAGGGACGCAAGTACACATCGATATCATTTCCGGATGCTTTAGGGTCAGGAATTAACAAGGACAACATGAAATATGTATCTTTCATGCACAACCAAGAAGGTAAGTTATGTGGCACAAGTATCACTGGCCATATGTTGTAGGGTTTTGTAATATTTTTAAATGGGTTGAAACTATCACTGGTTAGCCCAAGTCTGACAATGCAAGGGTCATTAGCAAACCAAGTGTGCTTGACATCAAAATCCCTCAATACCTTAAAATCTACATGATGCCTTATACAAGTCGAATCATCCACACATTGGTCATGATGTCATTTCATTGCATCAAATGTCTTCTTTGATATAAACAATCTTTAGAGCCTCGACTTCAAAGGAAAATAGTGCAAGACTTTTTTAGGTACATAGGAATCTTTGTCCATGCTTGACATCCTTCTTAATGCCTTGCGAATAGGGCATTCTTGTCTCTACTTGTGTTCAGATCAAAAAAGGATATAAACATTTGGGCATGCATTTATCTTCATGTAATTAAAGTACAACCCACGCTCCAAAGATGTGCTTCACTATACGAGTTGGGCAATAGAGTATTAGAGAATGCAACTTTCAATAAATTTATAACCATATCAAACGATTTGATGCTCCAGCCACCAATGGTCTTGATATGAAGTAACTTCACAATAAATGACAATATGAAAAATTCGGGACAAAATGGATATAAGGGACATGATGCATCATCCAACAATTATTGCAATGTTGAAAAATCACCAGTTTCGAACATTGGACCTTGAGTACTTCCATGATCTATTGCAGAATTATCCATAAATGCTCTAGCTTGAAGGTCATTTAACATATCATCCATGTCGTCAATATATTGTCCAAAATCATTGATAGTGTCACTATCTTCTTCAGTAGTAATATTAAATAATTCTTCCTCCCCATGAAAAATACACTCTGTACAACGAGGATCAATCCTAATTATGAATAAACGATCCTCCACAATCGCTATTGGTTAGAATTACCTATTACGGCATTGACGATGTGGACACCTTATCGTATTACTTCCATGTACATTGTCCACTTCCATAGCTATGAATGTCCTCACCCCTTCATCATATTCATTGGATCTAAACCTATCAGTGATATGCATCTAAGATTTGTCCATCTTCCTATCCCATTAAATCAACAATAAACTTGAGAATAAGAACCAAAGTCCAAAACCCCTTACTAATGTACTTACAAATGATTTAACTAAAATTATAACTAGTTTTAAGTAAAAAGTAGTAGTAGTTATATCATGCAAATGATAGATATCAAAATATTAATAATATATATATATCATGATCATTCAACTAAATAGGTGAAACGTAAAGTCTTATCTTCCACAAGACTTCCAAACTCATTTAAAAAGTGAAAGTCAAAAATCCTCAACTATGAAGATGTAAGGAAAAACTCAAGCATTATAAGATGTAGTTGGTCAATAAAAAACAATGAACCTAATAGTGCTAGTTGCATACACTAGTTAAAAAAAGAAAAGAAAAAAGCATGAGTGTGCCTTATGCAAATCTCCATATGTAGCCAGCAATTGCTAGACTTTAACTTCTTCAAGGTGACAAAAAAAAAATTTATATAGCTTTATAGAAAATTTCAATACCATTTAAAATATGGGAGCTATACAGATTTTTCAGTAGCAAGTAGGTCCCAATTCCTAGTTATCAATGCATAAATACTGTAATCTATGTAAAAAAAAAAAAATAGAAATTCGCTAGGAGTGTCAAAAATGACCCATTTGAGTACAATGGAGGAGGTTAGATTTGAAGAAAAATACATTTTAATAAATTAATTTCTACTCGGTGACCATTGGGGTTCAAGTGAGTATTTTGAAGGTTCAAGTGATATCATGTGATAGTAAAACTAAATAGAACAAGTTAATTGAACCAGCTAAAGGTTAATACTATGATTGACATGCGGCGTCACTGTACCATACATGATTTTGTCACAAATGTCCATGTACAACCTTTTAGAGTCGACAACATATGGAGCAACAAAACAGTCCAAAAACATCTAGGTTTTACTTACATTGAAGAAATGCCATAAGAATTGACATTAGAGTATCACCACTTAAAATCTAGGAAAGAATCATGAGCCCTGAAGAAGCTCATTCAAATGTGGTAATAAATATGATAGATGCACATCAGTGGGTTCCCCCTGAGACCCTTGTGTTCATTACCACTAATATTCTGTATCTTGCATATTCAAAGTTTGACCAAATCCATTCGACAGTAGCAAGGAAACTATGAGATGAATTGGGAAAGTTGGATATCACTTGCTTAATAAATTTAAAGTGAGAAAAAAAAATGACATTTGCACATTGATACAGGTACCAAGGTCAGGAGACCATCAAAAGAAGCTGTCAAACTGTCTTCTTACCTCAAGCTCAACAAAAACTTCAGGGAGTGATCCAACTTCACCAAGAACTTCATGACCCACCAACCTATCAGCACATCTTAATTCCCATTCCATTGTTGTGCCGACCTCAATGAGATCTCCAGGTACAGGAAATTGCAGCTCATCTTGCTCAGCATACAGTGAAACTATTCTGGAATATATTGGTGTGCACCTGATGTTCCCACCATCATGATCTTTAACAACAATCCCAAGGCATACCTCAATAAGTTGCTTTACTTTAAAAAGGCTCTACAAAATAAAATTTTCAAATGAGACACCAACATACAATTGATTTCACATATCCAACTCCTAAAATCATATTTGCAGAATGTGGTAGAAAGTTTCCATTACATAGGTCAAATAGGCAGTGGTCCAAACTAACAATAAAGGCAGACAGGAAAATTAGATTTCTGGCATACTTCAAGAAGTCATAAAATAGAATAAAATAGAAAGCCTTAATCATTAATAGAAATCCATAAGAATTAGTTTAAATGGCAATGTTAAAAATGGGATCCATACCAACTTACGAGCCAGAGAAAGTTTCTGAGAGGTTCCTACCTTTTGAGACCCAAATTAGCATGACTGTCAGCAAAGTGAGCAAAACCCAAACAAACACGAGTCTTTTCATCTTAGTCAACAAAGAAGAATCTATTATAAAATATTTTCCTCTTACTTAATACAACTTGCAAAATATTAAAATGATCTAGAAGCGAAAACTTTATGCATCCAACATGATGAAGGGAAGGAGGAGAATCGGCTTTTTCACGAGGAAAGCAGCATGTGAATATTGGGGGAGTGAGAAACTGGTGCAAACCCAAATTAATATGGGGTATCTAGTCCAGATTCTACGTTGATAATTACATTGAAATACTATCTTAAGAAGATGAATCTATACAAATATGGAAGAAAAAGCTTAATATCTTCCTTGGACTAAGAGCAATATTAGTTATTTTTTCTCAAATCATATATTTATGCTCATTTTTGCCTTATTAGTAAATATTTGGTTTCAAGTTTTGGAAGTGATTCCGATTTCAATTTTGGCCAAAGTTTTGGTAGGATTCTTATTTATTTATGTATTTATTTCTCATACAATAATTTAGATTTTTTCATTTTAGGAAAAATATCATAATTTCAAGTTTTACTATTAATCAATAATTTTTAGAGTTTTTTTTTTTTTTTTTTTTTTTTTGTNCCAACCGAACGAATTGTAGAGTTTTCTCCAGATATAAAATGCCACTAGCGATTTTTCTGTGATATAAATCTACCATGATGGTCTTATCCCCTAATTCTGGAAATCAAATAAATTGAGAGGAACAGAGAGATATAGCGAAGCAGGGGCCATCGAAAATTAAGAGAGATTTACATAACCCTAGCTTCCAATTACTCCCCACCGTGCACACATTAAAGGTAACGGCAACTGGTGGTAATGATTGCTCATCAAGGAATGGCGAGGTCTGAGCGGTGAAAACTAGGGATAGAATCCCCCGATAATATTCTTTGATCAGAAAATTGCAGCCCCAACCCATGAGTAATCAGCACCGTCGAAGATTGATCAGTGGTTGCTACTCGAGTGCAAGGTTTTCAACAGCTACAATTTTCATCCGTCTTTTTTCTCAAGCAACCTATGGCTTTCGTCCAAAAAGGAAGTTTGAGGTGAAATGGAGAGACAGATAAGAAAGAGAAGAGAGGAAAAGTTCGGGTTCCAAAGATTGTATTTATAACCAATTTGTTACAGCAATTTTTAATCACCATGCACAAAATTAAGGATAAATATATCGCATTTACGGTTATATTTTTTGAGACGACAAAATAACTTTTTACGGCGGTTTTTATCTTGCCATAAAGAAACTTGTGACAATTGCCTCATATGGGCGCTAAATTTTCAGTTTTTACTACCATTTTGAGGATGCCGCAAAACTTGTAGTGGGAGAAGAACATATGATCTGTTGTAGTGTCATCATGATCTAGTTAATGCCCAATGGTGATAGAATTTGTGTATTGATATACACATTGCACACACCTTAACCAGAAGCTAGCGTTCGCGGACACGAGTTGAAGCTATCTTAAAGTCAGAGATGTGACGTTGGACTTCAGGTTTGGATGTAATTTTTCTCTCACGCCCACACGCGACGTACGTTAGTCATTATAATGTCCTGATCAGCGCGCTGAGAGACGACAGATCTAAGACGGTCTCGATCGGTACGTACTCATGGCTCTTGGTATATACAATTTGACATTCATTCATTAAAATTTCTACATACACACACGCACACACACATATATATATATATATATATTGTGTTTGGTGGACTGAAGGACGTTGAAGACAATGATAGTGTGGGTTTGCATGGCGGTAGGAGGCACGGATCGATTGAGGGTGGTGGATAAGGCCCATGCTTTGATAAAAAAAGGTGAAAAAAAAAAGAAAAAAAACCGACTTCTAATTAGCTTTCGTAGAGAATGGGTCCCGTCCTCTTTATAATGTACTGTTACGTGATTTTGGACAAGCTTAATTTGAGATAGACCATCCCGGCCAGGCTAAATTTCAATTCCTTTACAATGTTTTTTTATACACTAATATTGCTCTATATATATTCTCAGAGACATTAATAGTTGGAACTTGCAACTTGCAGACTAGAAATGGTGTTGACACGGCCAATATTGGTTGAGTTTTTCTTATACTTTTATAAAGAAATAAGTAGTATTAGATCATCAGTTAATCTCTAATATTAGAAGTGTGGGTTGGATATGAGTCATGCCACCTATATATATATATATATATCAGAATGGTCAGATGGGAGTGTTGATAATTTAGAAAATTAAGGAATTGTACCACTCCGATCGAATTAATTAGTATGAGAAGATGGTATGAATATGGGAATTAATATTCACACATTATAATATTACTTGGGAGAGCGAGAACTGAGAAGTTTTTATGATTCTAATAGACTCTAATTTTAACCATAACTTATCTTTAATTTACAACAGAGGTTTAGATGTATCTTGAAGTTAATTTACTTAGATAATTGTAGGCCAGAGTTTGTAGGCCTCTCTTTGTGGAAGACGAGTAATACCTTGCAAGAAAGGGATTATGATCTGACCAAGGAATAAAAGCGTGCATGAGAATCTGAGATGAGCTTAATAAATGAGTCAGGGTCACAGAACTTTATTTCTTTTTTGGACAAGTGAAAATATATTTAAACTAAAAACTATACATGGATCGATCAAAGCCACGAGCATATATACCCCCGTGCATACAAGACATGGTCGACATTCACTACAATAAAAATGGTCTTTTCCGATCAATTTATCGCGACCAAAAGACTATTCGCAATCAATTTTTCCCAACTAAACAAAAAAAGTGAAAAAAAAAAAACACTCAAAAGGCTATCTTCGTTCTTGACATGTGATAAATATATATATATATTTATATTTATATATTTCCATGATCTTTGAATTAGCTGTCTATTTTCGAAGGACGCGGGCTTAAAAGCATGAAGGGTTTTGGTTTTAGTCCTGAAGAAATGGGCGTGATCAAAGAAAATTCCTAAGTCAGCTGCAATCATATGTTTGAGAGAGAGATCAGAGAGAGAGAAAGAGGGTGTAAATATTTCATGATCATAAGGCATTTCTGATGAAACATTATTGAAAGAACTGAAAGATGAGCTGAAATTGATAACTCACAAACTGCAATATTTGAAAATGAAACGGATAAGATCGATGCAAGATCAGAAGCATTTACCATGACTCAAATTTCGATGATAGCAACAATCTTAGTATGCTCCTCTTGTACAAGTACCAACAGGATCTCACTAGAATTCTCTGATTCATAGAGTCAGATCAAGGGTACTCGCCAATTTCGTAGCTGTACTACTTTTCGCAACATTATAATCTTCTGTCAACCTGCTAAGCTTTGATGGCATATTCAGATCTATGGAATAGTTTCTTTTCTTTGAAGAAGAGGAACAGGAAAGAGATAAACTGCTATCCACTTCTTCGTCCACCCAACATGTACTTCTCTTAGCTTCTGCTTGTCTTGACGGCGGCCTTATGCCCAGTGACAGACTCAAATCATGATTGTCATCATGGAAACCTTTTCTTTTCCCTGTGTTTCGCTCTTCTCCAATAATATTCGCTGAAATCCACTGCGGGTTTGACTCTCTAATATTAGGTTTTTTCTCTATGCAGGGGGTTGAGCTTTTCTGGGTTTTGGTGGAAGTGTGATTGAACAGCCATTGAAATTCTTTTTGGAACACCTCTAGTCTCTTACTACTTTCTTCCTCGAAGGCAATGTTGTTATTCCTGATGTTCAAATCGACACCTCCAGAAATCCTTTCAGCTATTGATCCATGAAGACCGATACCTCTCGTTAAGTTCATGTCATCGGTGAAATAAGGCAGCGGCCTGGATATGAAGCTCCCTTGACCAGTCCAGTAAAGATCACCATATCTTGAGGGGGAAAAAAGATGAAAGATTTTGAAAATCAGATTAAACAAATATTAACTTGATTATTAATTTGAAAAAAATAAAATAAAAAAGAGAGAGATCATGAATTGTCATATATATAAAAGTACTAAAGATATATATAATCATAGGGTAGTAAAATTACCTGTATTTGGGGCTAACCCTTTGGTCGATACTTCGAAGCATGGACTGTTGCCAAAAGTGATCTGCACTTCTCGTAAGATGTCCTCTACTGATTATAACTACAAATTCATTAACATAAAACGTTCAAACTTCATATATTAATTAGAAGCTTGAGTTATAAAATAAACCCTAATTTCTACAGTCTAGATCAATAAATATTTGCCTAGCTATATTAATTGATGTACGTACCTTGACCCTGATCATCAACCTTCTTGCTCCGATACATCTGCTCCAAAACATGACCAAACGGGAAAAAAATGAAATTTACAATCAATGAAGCGAATCTCACACACTGCATATATATCCAATTGATTTTCTTTGCAGAAGTATACGAGTCATACAGCTAACTCATGATGTTTTACCTGTAAATGACTCTTGACATGAGCGATGCTTAGTCCCTTGATGTTCATTACTTGCAAAACCAGTTTCGGAGTTGCTCCTACATATATATATATATATATAAAGGGGAAATTCATTCTTGAGAAGGAAGAAAAAAAGGCAGTAGATGTAATTAATTAATTCATGAGAAAATTTGATGATCGATTGATCTTACTCTCTTGACCCCCAAGTCTCTCAACGGCCTGGACAAAACGACGATGAAGATCAGGAGTCCATCTTAGCCTAGGCACCTTGGATCGAACATATGGCCGCACCTCAATACAGCTACCGCTCTTCTCAGTCTCCTCTACTATGCTGTTGCTCGAGCTTGCACTGTTTTTGGTCTTACTTTCATCATCTCCTGCTGATCCCTCGTCCTGATCACTCCTGTCTGAAGAAGATTTCACCTTCAAACCACCGATACACCCACTTTCCATCTTGATTAATTCTTTCTTTCCCAGCTATGGAAATTCTTTAAATTGGAAATTCGAACTGATCGCCTCTGACAAAGAAAATTTAAGCATGAGGGCCAGTTTTTTCGTGGCTAGGACTAATTTCCTCCACTGATCTGATTTCTTCCTTTGTCCAGAGATAGCAAAAAGGGTTACATAATTTCCATTTGGAGAGCAAATCTTCCCGAGCCGGCAGCTGGTTCTATCCTCAAGGATTTGAACAAATAAAAAAGCCCTAATGGATGATCTTGGTCTTAGCGTACAGAGTTTTCTGCACATGACAGACTTAGATTTTCTATGTATGCACGTAGGATAAACGTCATATCATGTATGAATGATCAGATGGGAATAGTACTCATGTAATGTAAGAACCTCGACCTGTTGTTATCTGGGGTAAGGTGAAAGATTAGAAACAAGCTCGAGAACTGGAAATTAACATGCATGGAGCCTTGGATTAGACCCAAACTCCAACGGGGCGCGTAGGAATCACATTGATCTTCAACTTCTTCTTTTTTTTCTTTTTTTTATTAATTACTAATTATCCTGTACATGCTTTGACTGTAATAATTAGTCATCTACATGATGATCAGAAAGATTACTTTCATTGTATGTGGGAAGGACTTGTACGTATAAGGTACGTGTACGTGTAGATCAGGCCACGCATTATAAAGCTGGAGAGTGGATGAAAATCTTAATAATTAATTTCAGACACGAACCTTACAAACGTTACTGGGGCAAAGCTAGGCATTGTTGAGAGAACCGTGCTGAGATTATTCCTGTTGTCGGTGATCGGGGCCGGGGGATTTTCTTTTGCTTATCGATCACCATGGATGACCACACCTAATAACAACAAAACTTGTATTTTCACTTCTCGAAGATTCCCTGATCCTAATTTGCCAGGTTTTATATATATATATATATAAAGTGATTCTGACATTTATTTTTGGATTCAGTGCTCTTTCGTAACCTAATGACCTTCTTCGCTAGCTAGCTAGCTACCATTTATCATACTTGAGGATGATCATGCATGATTCTGACCTGTTGCACCGAAGTTAATTACCCTGCATATAATATAGGTGTTTTATCTTTGAGTTTGCCTGCAAATTAATTAACCTGACTTCTTCGTGATCATGAAAATCTTCAAGATACTTAAGCTGCAAGCTAGCTAGCCTTCGCACATATGTGCAATTATTCTGCATATAATTAATCGATCGGATAGAAGAGCTGCATTCAAAGTAGTTTTCATGTTCCTTCCTAAGCGTCCTTTTTTACCGAAATAATTATTTTGACTTCTAGAGAGGGCATGGAAAAAAATGAGTCAAGCAAGCTGAGATTAGAGAATAGAAATATATAGAAGAAATATAGTTTATATAATAATTATTGATAAGAACTACAGAGAGGAAATTAAACTCTTAAATACATGGTCAAATATATGAGTATAGTGTTGGATTCAGCTTTGAGTAATGCATTCTACTTAGAAAAACACTTATTCCAGATCTTTTCTGATCATGTTTTCAACAATGCACGACATGAATTAAGCTGCCTATATAATTAATAATGAGCAGGAAAATAACTAAAATAGCAGGGAAAATAGCCCTCCTTCACCAAAAGATGCCTTTCTAAATGGTTCATCCTTCAGCCAACCATGAGTTGTTATTAGTGGTTAATATATATATATATATATATATATATATTAGTACATATTTACAAAGAGAACAGATTTTCTTTCATCAATCTCCAATTTTATTATGTCTAGTCACATAATTAATCTTGTGACACCTTTGATTCTTTATATAAGGGTGATGCTACACCTACTGAGAATTTTCACCGAATAGTCAAAATTTTCTCTTTTTGTTTTTTATTTTTTTTTCAAGCATTTCTTTAAATCCCTCAAACATTTAAAAAAAATTACAAAATTATTAAATAATACTTCTTTAACCATTAAGTAAAATTAAAACACTAACATGTGAAAATTCTTGATAGGAGTGGCATTTCCCTTATATTATAAATAGTTGACCTATAAATCACTTAGAAAAAAACAGCTACTATGCTGCCCCAAAGTGACCGCTCCATTTGACCGCTCAGTGAAATTGTTTTTATTTTCGTTTAATGATAAAGGAAGTGATTTTAAGTGTATTGGTATATTTTTTTATTTTTTAAAAATATTTAAATA